>JADBJO010000242.1:680000-690000 GCA_016801955.1 Conus betulinus | reverse complement strand
GAAGCGGCTACAGAATTGTACAGACAAACTTCTCTGGAATGGGAATAGTTGGAAGAGAGTACTTTTCAGTGAGGAATTGACAGTAGTTATCAAACCGAACGTGTGGGTGAAACTGTACAAGGAAAACGGTCAGTTCTTTCCCCTGGCAGCGTCCACCTTGGTCTCAAAATAACACTGGAACTAATGATGTGAGATGTATCCGTTCTGATTGAGCTGGGGCACCTGTGTTTCTGAACAGAAGTGCTGACAGTGAAAAGTACATCAGCGTGCTTGAAAATGTTCTGACATTGGTCGCCATCCAGCGCCAACAGACATTGATACTTCTAAGAAGATGACGCCTTCATTCATAAAGCCACTTTAGACACAGGACTGAAAATAAGAGAGCAGAATATACGTAATTTTGGCCTCCACGGAACCCAGATCCAAAACCTCATTGATTATGTATGACAAATTGTCAAGCAGTGGTCCCCACACTTTTTTTTTTTTTTTTTTTTTTTTTTTTTTTGAATCAGGGAGCAGCATACTCCTTGAAAGTGATTCTAACAGGAAATTTATTCCTCATTTCAAACCTTTTAGTGGGACTACATTACCGTCTGCATCAACATCAACCCCCCCCCCCCCCCTCCCAATATTTGAAGCCAAAGAGAGATAGATAACATATGATTGTGCTGTATCCCCCTCCCTCCCTCCCTTCCACGCCACTTTTACAAACATTTGAAGATGAGACTACTTCCTTTCCTAATAATTTGGAAAATGAGACCCACCCACACCCCCCCCGTTCCCCTGCTTTTACAAGAATAAACACACACACACACACACACACACACACACACACACACACACACACACACACACACACACTTTATACACTAAAAAAAAAATTAAAAAAAAAAACAACTGGAAAGATGAGCCTGCCACCCTTTCATGCTCACTCCCCCACCTCACCAAACCCGGCTTTTATTTATTTATTTTTTTTAATTTGAAGACAGCATTGATGTGTTTGTCGGTTCAGTCCCCCCCCCCCCCCCCCCCCCCCCCCCCCCCCACCCCACCCCCCACCCCCTCCGACGCCACTGTCACAATGAGCTGCACTCAGCTGTCTCTCACTTCTTACTCCCAAGGCGTTGTCCGCACGTGCTGAGGCGATAAGGACACGTCAGCAAGTATTAGCACGTCTGGAACAACCTGAAAAGTCAGAAAAGTTTTAAACTGCAGGAGCCCGAAGATGTTTTAGGACAAGAGGCAGAGCAAATGGGGGAAAGACTTTTGTTCCTATAAGTATGATTTCAGCGCTTTGTTCAGATTTCAAGTCTTGGTAGCCTGTAACTTTGCATCTACTTCCGTTGTTGAATTGCTTGAAGTCCTGATGTGCCCTCCGTGGTCGGCCGGGGCTACAAACATCATCACTTAACTGGTGACTATAATCGGTATATTGACTCCCTAATAGGTCCGGTGACTTCAATTGACGCCGCCGTGCGGTAGTGCTAACTGTAACCAAAATGGCTGATTCCTTAATGGTGACTGTTATTCATACCTCATGCGACAATACCGACTGCACATTGATGAACTGATGGGGACTGGTACTGAAACTTGATGCCACACTACATAACTGTAATGAATACACTGATGCAAAAAAATGACTGTAGTTGATACCTCCGTGCCATCGTTCTGACTGTAGTCAATACACTGCTGCCTCAACAGAGACCGTAATTGATGGCCAGCCTCAACAGAGACCGTTATTGATGGCCAGCCTCAACAGAGACCGTAATTGATGGCCAGCCTCAACAGAGACCGTAATTGATGGCCAGCCTCAATAGAAACCGTAACTGATGCGCTAAGTTATCGTGCCGACTATAAGCAATACATTGATACCCTAATAATGACTATCATTGATGTTTCAGGCTACGATACAGACTGTAATCAATCAATACATCAACACCCTAATTATGATTTTTTTTTTTTTTTTTTATTGATGCCTCATGCTACAGTTCAGACTGTAATCAATACGTCGATGCCTTAATAGTGCCCGTAATCGATGCCCTACGCTATCGTGCCGATTATAGGCAATACATTGATGCCCTGATAATGACTATCATTGACGCCTCGTGCGACGGTACAGAGTGTAACCAATACATCAATATCCAAATGATGGCTGTTATTGCTGGAGTACAGAGTGTTAATCAATACATGAATGCCTTAATAGTGACCATATTTGATGCGACATGCCTCAGTGCTGACTCTAATTCATACAGAAATGTCCTAGTAGTGACCGTTATTGATGCCTCTATGCTCCGCGCAGACTTCAGTCAATACATTGATGCCCTAAAAATGACCGTTATTGATGCCTCACGCTATGGTACAGACTTCATTCAATACACTGATGGCCTAAACATGACTGTTATTGACGTCTCATGCTACAATAAAGACTGTAAGCAATACATTGATGCCCTAATAATGACCGATGTTGATGCCTTATGCTACAATACAGACTTCAATCAATACATTGATGCCCTAATCATGACCGTTATTGATGCCTCAAGCTACAATACAGACTGTAAGCAATACTTTGCTGTCCTAATCATGACCGTTATTGATGCCTCATGCTAAAATACAGACTGTAAGCAATACTTTTTATGTCCTAATAATGACCGTTATTGATGCCTCATGCTACAATACAGACTGTAATCAATACACTGATGCCCTAAAAATGACCGTTATTGATGCCTCATGCTACAATACAGACTTCAATCTACAATACAGACTTCAATCAATACAGTGATGCCTTAAAATGACGGTTATTGATGCCTCATGCTACAATACAGACTTCAATCAATACATTGATGCCCTGAAAATGACTATTGTTGATGCCTTATGCTACAATACAGACTGTAACCAATATACTGACAAACTAAAAATGACTATTATTGATGCCTCATGCTTCAATATAGACTTTAACTAATACATTGATGCCCTAAAAGTGACTGTTATTGATGCCTCATACTATAGTACAGACCGTAATCAATGTTTTGATGTTCTAATAATGACTATTATTGATGCCTTATGCTACATTACAGACCGTCATCAATTGTTTGGTATCCTAATAATGACTGTTATTGATGCATCACGCTACAATACAGACCATAATCAACACACTGACACACTGATGCCTTAAAAGTGACCGTAATTAATGCCATATGTCTCAGTGCTAATTATAATTAATGCATTTTACCCCAAGAGTGGCCATTATTGATGCCTCATACTATGGTACAGACTGCAATCAATATATCGATACCCTAATAATAACTATTATTGATGCTGCAAGCTAATGGTACAGACTTAATCAATACATCGATAAACTGATTGTGGCTGTTATTGACTGCTCATGCCACAGTCCAGATTGCAATCAAAATTATTGACGCCCTAGTAATGACAGCGATTCATGACGCATATCATAATCGTAACGGTATTCAACATGTCCCACATTTATGCTTCGATTGTGACAGCGATCTAGACAATGTGCCAAATTCGTGATTGTAATCAAGATATTTATGTCCTACAGTGTGATACTAATCTATTCTGTCTGCTATGATCTCGACTGCGGTCAAAATGTGTATGCCCTTATTGTGACTGATCTAACCCTCTTTCCGTAATCGGGATTGTGTCAATGCATTTATTCCCCGATAGACAATGCAAATGAACAATGAACAATGGTTTCTTCTCGTTGACTCTTTTGAGTCATAGGGAAATACAAAACATGTAACAAACATGAGATGGCGGGTACACAGAGGAAGAACAAAGAAAGTAAGATTACATACAAGAATCAGAGCATATCAAATCCACATAAAAGCATGAAAGCACGCAACATAGGGTTGAATAGATTAGAATGAAAGTAAGCGTCCATAGTTGTGTAAATATGTATCATTGATTCAACTCAATGCAAAACAGGTATAGTCTACAATGAGGTTCATTATATATACAAGGGATGAGAGAGAGAGAGAGAGAGAGAGAGAGAGAGAGAGAGAGAGAGAGAGAGAGAGAGAGAGAGAGAGCATATTTTGACATGAATTTACCCGGGATGTAATCATATATATTCATACACATGCCGATGCTCAGAAATCTGCAAGGGAGGTAATTCATCAGAGCTCGCGTTCAGTAAGAGTGACCCCGCCATTTTGATTTTGACAAATGCCGTTTGCGGGCACGCCCAAAGCAAGTTTGCCCCGGCTGTAGGCTGTATCAGTTGAATCAAAGAGAGGAAAAGCCCAGATATGGGTGTGGAATGGTGTGCATGAATAGCAGATAGTCGATAACCCGATCGTATCCTGCTGTGCATTTCGAATCAAATATTTTTTTCCCGAAGATGGAGTATGGCTGCCTTAATAGCGGGATGACAAACGGTCATACACACAAAACCACTGCCTGTCTATACAGGCAGTGTCCGCAGGAGTATCAGCCTGCGTACGCAGAAAGAAAGAAAGAAAAAGAAAGAAAGAATAAAATATTTGACTCTAGATCTATTGTTTGACCCATAAACTGAGAAAATGCAGCTCTTTGCAAAGACAGGCGCTATCTTCCCCTATATATATATATATATATATATATATATATATATATATATATATATATATATATATAGATAGATAGATAGATATTATTTTTTCCCCCCAGAAACAAGTCTATTGTAGCAGTCATGTATTTAAGACACTCAAGTCCTAAAATTACACTCCATACAATAAAACCTTCAATTTTGATCCATAAATGTATGGCTGTAATCCATTTTCTTTTGGACCTGTGCCCTTATGCGATTACAATCTACACTTGTGTTTTATTACAATGGCTGTAATGTGTACACTTTAGCCCAAATGACTGGTATTTGACAGTGAAAAGAAAGAAGGTAGACGCGCTAAACAAAGATTGGGGAAGTTGAAATTTAAAAAAAAAAAAAAAAAATCTACGAATGTCACCTTGGTTTCTGCCGACTGACAAAGAACACCTCGTTTGATTTTTTTTTTTTAATTAAAGTCTAGAACAGCATCCTTGTTTTTTTTGTTTGTTTGTTTGTTTTTTTGTTTGTTTTTTTTTTAAGTAGTTTGTACAATCATGAATATCGAAAGTGCTTGTCCCGAACCTAGTTTGCTTAAATTAAATGTGTATTTTGGCCTTCACCGTGTACGAATGATGCAGTTTTTATCTGTATGAAATAGTTGAAAACTTGTTACCAGTTTCGGGATTTTTTTTTTTTCTTTTCAACGAAAATCTGAATCTTCGAAAGCTTTTGTTCGTGTCTTCACTCCCATCTAACCACTCCCCCCCCCCCCCCTCTCTCTCTCTCTCTCTCTCTTTCTTCTCTTCTCTCTTTCTCTCTCTCCCCATCTTTCTCTATGTCAAATATCTATGAACACACACACACACACACACACGCACGCACGCACGCGCACACACGCTCACACACACACACACACACACACACACACACACTCTTCCATGAGCCTTGTCCTGTCTGCAGATGTTAACCGGACCAGCTATCCCCCCAACCTTCCACCGTTAGTGGCTTCACGTCAAGTCCAGAAATCCCCGGTCATGATCCCGCGAGACGGTCAACGTTATTGCATTATCACGTCGGTTGAACCGCTCGCGTTTCTCAGATTTTTTGTTTTCTTCTTCTATTTTCTTCTTTTTTTTTTTTTTTTTTTTTTTTTTTCTTTTTTTTTTTAAAATTCCTCTCGTTTGCCAGATTTTGGCAACCTCTCCCTCCATCCTGCCACAGCTAATGATGCCCTTCAAGTGTTTATTTCATCAGATGACCTCAAAGTGTATGTTTCGTCATAGGGCGTGAAAAACGTTTGTTCCGTCAAATGACGTAAACCCTCCCTACTCCTCTTCAAAGAACCGCACAGTGTTTGTATTATCAGATTACCTTCCCTTGTTTTGTTTGTTTGTCTAGTTTTATGTTGTTATTGTTGTTGTCGCTGTTGTTGTTGTTGTTGTCGTTGTTGTTGTTGTTGTTGTTGTTGTCTGTGCCGTTTCAGTGGCATTTCCCCTGCACCACTCATTCCGATTCCCCATCCACAAGTCACTGGCAATCCTCAGGGAGCAGTCAGTATCAAGTCGTCATGAGGCAAACCCACCAGAGGAGACACTGCACTGCTGCCGAGTCACTTCGGCCGTGTTCATTGGTAACTGTTCTGATCCAACATACGCAGAATAACACCTTCTAAGCCCCACAGTGACGACAATAACTGCTAAGCTGTGGAGCCAGCCTGAGTGGGCGTACCCCTTCGGAGAGTGGAGCCACAACCATCCAACGACAGTGTCCATGAAATCGCCAATGCTGGCGTCCTCGACATAAACACACCGAACGGAAAAGCATGAAGAGGAAATCGAAACAGGTCTCCACGACAGCAGGGCATGAAGGGTCACAGAATTTGAGAGATTGTACAGATCCTAATCGACGAGCATGAGGCAGATGACAGGTGGATTTCCATTGTGGTCTGAGCCAGTACGACATGGTTGTGTTTTACTTTTGTGTTCATGATATTACCAGGCCCGAAAGAGACGGACACCTGCAGTGTTTGGTCAGGGAAGTTGAGCGACAGTGTCAGAGACGCATCCATAAAGTGAATGAAACTCCATTGTGTGGTCTCAGTCTTCCCAGCTGAGACCCCTAGCAAACTCAACTATGGTTAGGGACCGGTCGCGGTCGAAAAATCCCACAAGCAAATGGTTAAGATGGGAATTGAACCCCGACCCTCCCGTCCGAAATCCGCGACGCTTACTACTTGCTGGTTGACCTTAAACTGCTCATGTCGTCAGAAACATTTCAGTGTATATTTTGTTTTATCATCTTAAGGAGTTTGATACAACACATGACTTCAAGTTGTTTGTGTCAGATGAGGTATTTTGTTTTGTGAAATGATCCCTGGTGACCCTATTTTCTTCAGATAATCTTAAAAGTATTAGATTCATTGGATGACATTAAAGTATTTTGTTTTGTAAAATGAGTTTAAAATGTTTGTTTCATTAGATGGCCACAAAGTATGTCTTTTGTTGAATGACGTTGTGTGTGTGTGTGTGTGTGTGTGTGTGTGTGTGTGTGTGTGTGTGTGTGTGTGTGTGTGTGTGTGTGTGTTCGTTCGTTCGTCAGATCACTTCAAAGTGGTCCTTTTTTCAGATGCTCTTGAAGTGTGTACTGTACTGTGTCAGATAACGTCAATGTTTGTTTCATTAAGTTACCTGAAAATGTTCATTTCATCAGATGACCTAAAACAATCGGAGACCTCTGAATTTGTGTATATTCAGATGACTTTCAGGAGTTTCTATTGTCGGACGAACCTACAATGTTTCTTTGGTCAGATCATCTGTAGGCCTGTCTCACTGTTTCATTTAATGACCTTTACCTTTTGTTTTTTGAGACCCAAAAATGCGTCTTTCGTCAAATGACGCTATATTATAGTGCTAGCATCATCAAATAACCTTCACAAAACCTTTCAGTCAAATTATGTTACAGTGTTATATTTCTTGAGATGATCTTATGGTGTTTGTTTGGTTAACTGATTTTAAAGTGTTCGCTCCGTGAGATGAGTTGAAGGTTCTCTTTCTTTCCTTTCTTTTTTTCTTTCTTTCTTTCTTTTTCCCCCCTTTTTCCTTTTTTCTTTTTTTTTGCGTCATCAGATAATCTTTCACAAAACGTTCCGTCAAAAAAATTTTTTTTTACAGTGTTTATTTCTTGAGATGATCTTATTGCGTTTGTTTTTTGTCAAATAATCTTGAAGTGTTTGCTTCGTGAGATGACGTGAAGATTTTTTTTTTTTAACTTTTTTTTCTTTTTTCTTGTTTTCTTTGTTTTGTTTTCTTTTTCTTTCTGGTTTTCTTTTGTTGTTGTTGTTGTTGTTGTTGTTGTTAATGGTTTGAAATCACACTGTTTGTTTCGTTAGCTGGTCTTAAACTGTTCATTTCATAAGATGACCCTAAGGTGTTTCTTTCACCACACCCACCACCTCCTAGCGTAAATCACAGCGTTTGTCTCGTCCAGAGCTTTCGCTTCTCCCGCATGACGTTAAAAGGGGTTTATGTCGTCAGTCAGGCGATCTCAGCGTGCTTGTGACGTCAGATGACCGTAAAGTGTTTGTTTCATCAGAGGAAGCCAGCGACCAGCATGTCAGTGTGTCCACACAACAGGTAAACTACCATGGCTTCCTTGTCGGTCGGAGGGTTCGTGGCAACATATCATCGCTGCTTGTAGGCGGACGGGGAGGGGGGGGGGGGGGGGGGGGGGGAGGGTTGGGGGGGGGGGGGGAGAGGAGGAGGGGTGATGGGTAGGAGAAGTGAGGAGGGAGGGGGGAGGGGGGTGGGGGGGGGGGGGGGGGGGGGGGGGGGTCAAAGAGTTCGTCCTGTCTTTATCTAAACGCGTTGAGGCGTAACGTGAAAATCAGCCAGCGGTGGGAAGAGAGGGGTGGAGGGAACTCGAAAGAGGAACAGAGAGCTGGGATTGAGAAAGGGACGGAGAGATAAAAAGGGGAGAAACAAAAGGACAGACATGTCAGACGAGAGAGAGAGAGAGAGAGAGAGAGAGAGAGAGAGAGAGAGAGGGTGGGGAGGGGGAGAGAGAGACTCAAAGCCCAGGCTTCACACACACACACACACACACACACACACACACACACACTGGCGCGCGCGTGTGCGCGCGCGTATACACTCAAGCACACAGAGAGAGGGAGGGACACGGTCAAACAGGACGAGAGAGAGAAAGTAAGATAGTCAGACAGGAAGAAACAAGAGAGAGAGAGAGAGAGAGAGAGAGAGAGAGAGAGAGAGAGAGAGAGAGAGAGGAGAGAGAGAGAGAGAGAGAGTGTGTGTGTGTGTGGTGTGTATGTTTATGTGTGTGTGTGTGTGTGTGTGTGTGTGTGTGTGTGTGTGTTGTGTGTGAGAGAGAGAGAGAGAGAGAGAGAGAGAGAGAGAGAAAAGAGAGAGAGAGAGGTTTCTACGTACTTACCTCCCTTGAAGATGAAAATGTCAACCACATAAGACAGTGCCATAAACCTGTGCAGTTTTTTTCACCCAAATGCTGTATTTGATCTGGCTTTAACTTTACTGTCGTCGTCCTTTTTCATTTTTTCTCAACATAGTAATAACTCACATATCACGTCATGTGCAAGAAAGAAAAAAAAAAAGAAAAAAAAAAAAAAAAAAGGAAGGGTAAAAAGAAGAGAAAAAAAAAAAAACATCCTTCTCATTCACGACTGACACACACAACTCGAAGTCGCTGTGTCTCCATATCGACTAGCTCAAGTTGTCGCCCCTATTTGGCCACTACCCGGTGCTAACTTTTTTTTTTTGCATAGCAATTGGAATACACCCATGGTAGATAATCCGCGTTGTAAAAAGCTTTTAAAATACGGAAGTATCACAGGTCTTTTAGTGGAAAATTAGGAAATGTGTTAGTCGTGCCTTTTACCTATGATAAGTTTATTCTGTTGAGGGGTTTTCACATAATGAGAAGCACTATTGACTGTTGAATTCAGTACCAAATTGCGAAAACGGGCGACTTCGTTTAGTTAGCTTATAGCGAGTCGTGAATCGAATCGTTGTTTCTCCATGCAGACGACAAAACATGTAAGTTATCTTGTTTTAGAGTAATGAAAATGAACTACAGTAAAGAAGAAGCCAGAACCAATGCAAACCTTTGGTGAGGGAAAAAAAAAAAAAAAAAAAAAAAAAATACAGAGGTGATCAGCATTGATCTAGGATTCAAATGGCAATCCCACTCCCTATACTTCCCCTACCCATCTGACCCCCCCCCCCCCCCCTTCCTTTCCTTTCCCTTCCCCCCTTTCGCCCAAGCCTTCCACTCCCCTCCATTCAAAATTTCAAACATTAAATATCCACCACTATTCCCTATGCCTTGTTGGTGCTGTCGAGAACACCACGTTATCAATCTGGGATGCCGTGAGTTCGAACCTAGCCCACGCGCAGCTTCGAGTTGGCCATTTTTGCTGCCCAT
>JADBJO010000242.1:662500-675000 GCA_016801955.1 Conus betulinus | reverse complement strand
TGTAGTGGTGTGTTGTTCTGCACTGTGCAGTGTAGTGGTGTGTTTTCTCTGCACTGTGCAGTGTAGTGGTGTGTTTGTTCTGCACTGTGCAGTGTAGTGGTGGTGTGTTGTTCTGCACTGTGCAGTGTAGTGGTGTGTTGTTCTGTACTGTGCAGTGTAGTGGTGTGTTTGTTCTGTACTGTGCAGTGTAGTGTAGTGTGTTTGTTCTGTACTGTGCAGCGTAGTGGTGTGTTGTTCTGCACTGTGCAGTGTAGTGGCGTGTTGTTCTGCACTGTGCAGTGTAGTGGTGTGTTATTTCTGCACTGTGCAGTGTAGTGGTGTGTTGTTCTGTACTGTGCAGTGTAGTGGTGTGTTGTTCTGCACTGTGCAGTGTAGTGGTGTGTTGTGTTGTTCTACACTGTGCAGTTTAGTGGTGTGTTGTGTTGTTCTGCACTGTGCAGTGTAGTGGTGTGTGTGTTGTTCTGCACTGTGCAGTGTAGTGGTGTGTGTTGTTCTGCACTGTGCAGTGTAGTGGTGTGTTGTTCTGCTGCACTGTGCAGTGTAGTGGTGTGTTGTTGTTCTGCACTGTGCAGTGTAGTGGTGTGTTGTTGTTCTGCACTGTGCAGTGTAGTGGTGTGTTGTTCTGCACTGTGCAGTGTAGTGGTGTGTTGTGTTGTTCTGCACTGTGCAGTGTAGTGGTGTGTTGTGTTGTTCTGTACAGTGCAGTGTAGTGGTGTGTTGTTCTGCACTGTGCAGTGTAGTGGTGTGTTGTTCTGTACTGTGCAGTGTAGTGGTGTGTTTGTTCTGCACTGTGCAGTGTAGTGGTGTGTTGTTCTGCACTGTGCAGTGTAGTGGTGTTGTTCTGCACTGTGCAGTGTAGTGGTGTGTTGTTCTGTACTGTGCAGTGTAGTGATGTGTTCTGCACTGTGCAGTGTAGTGGTGTGTTGTTCTGCACTGTGCAGTGAAGTGGTGTGTTGTTCTGCACTGTGCAGTGTAGTGGTGTGTTGTTCTGCACTGTGCAGTGTAGTGGTGTGTTGTTCTGTACTGTAGGCCCGTCGCTGTCCCCTTTCTGCAGTGGAGACCTGGGCAAGTCGGGGGTCCTCGGGTGTTGAGGTTTTTTTTTTTTTTCTTTCATTTTGGTCACATGGCTAAGTCATATCATTGCCTGACTTCTTGTAGCGGGAATACATGGCCTGCATGTTGCATGAGGAGAAAGTTTAAAAAAACAACAACAACAACAACACTTATTTTGATCATTAAAAGGGAGTATCATTGGAAGATATGTCGGAATCAGATTTACATGGCCCGCAAGTTGCAGACTGATGAGGAGAAAGTTTAAAAAACAACAACAACAACAACAACAAACAACAACAACAACGTATTTTGATCATTAACAGGGAATATCGTTGGAAGATGTGTTTGATCGAATCAGGTTTTGGAGAGCTAGCAGCAGTTGAATGTACATGTTAGGCTCAGCCCAAGTGTCATGATCAGGGGAAAATTACTCTAAAAGGTTCAGAAACAACAAGAACATCTTTATTTTTTTTCTTTGAAGTTTTTCTTTGAAGTGATCGTAACTGCTTAGGGTCAGGGTTACATTCGATCAGTGCAGGGTTTGGTCAGGTTAGGGTTAGGGTAAGCTGTCGGCAAATGCGCGGAAGATTAGTGTTGTAAAAGAACCTACACTGGACGTTCCTTATACCCCTAGTGAATGGTATCAGTCAGACATGCACATCTGTGAGCAAAACTCGAATAACCAAGGTATTATTGGAAAGTGACGCTTTTAGTCTGTTCAGTGTCAGTGATAACTGTCACATCCCCCCCCCCCCTCCCCCATTACGTATGTCTGTGTCTTTGCCATGGGATCATAGGGGCAACTTGCCCTATACGGATGGACAGTATGTCTGATATAGAGCATTCACTTTTTTTTTTTAATGTAATGCTCTGGTCAATGGGAAATTAAGAGTGTTTTTTCTTGTATGTTTTTTTTTGTGTTTTTGTTTGTTTTGTTTTTTTCGTAAACGACTGGGAAGACGTTCTGTTTAAAGCCATCACTGTGTTGGTTCAGTTTTACAATAGTGAGAGAGTGTACTAAAAAAAAAAAAAAAAAAAAAAAAATTAAAGCAAATTCAGATCACTGAAGTACAGGTCATCTCATTAGAGAGGGATGAAGTCTGCATCATTCCGCCCTCCCCCCCCCCCCCTCCGCCCCCGCTACTCCCCCCCCCCCCCCCCCCCCCCCCCCCCCCCCCCTTGGTCAGCAGATGAAAAAAGGGAAGAGAATGGATCAAGCGCACAGAGGGTAAATACTGGAATCATATGGAATGCATGGGTGTTTGGAGGACAAACCCAGTCTTCGTTTTTATCACGTTAGAGACTGCACTAACCCTGCATCTGCGATGACCCCAGGAACCGTAACAGGCCGGTTTTTTTTTTTTACCCTCCTAGTTATTTCTCTTTAGTCGCTCATTGCTAAATGTGTATCTGTTCTATTTCATTTGCTGAGAATTCAAAGAGATATTTCAATGAATTGTAAAAAGAACTTGTGGTTCCTGTTTTCACTTTTTTTTTTTCTTTCTTGGTTAGAGTGTCAATTTCATGCCAAAGTGTTAATTTCTTTTGTAGTCTGTTGATCAAGTATCTTGCCACAAGGAAATGATACAGAACTGCTATTTTCTGGACGTCATAGCCTACGGGAATTTATCGACCTTTTTTTTTTTTTTTTTTTTTTTTTTTTTGTTGATTTGTTTTGTTTGTTTTGCCATTTGTTTTGCCATGCGAAACGAAACGCCAAACAGAATGATGCCCCGTAACAAAGATCTCATGACTGTTAATATTGCAACAATGTTTTTAAACACAATGTTTGTTGTGTAATAGACTTCCTTTCCGGATATAGAAAATACAAAAGCTACACTGCGCTGTGTTCTTGTGAATCGTTTCCCGCTCATTAAAGGTGAGTGGCCGACTTGCCCATACCGGGGAGCCAACTTACCCCATGGAGCAAGCTGGTCTCTGTGCCACAGGATCGGCTCGAAGGAACACTGTGAGATATCAGGCAAAAAAAAAAAAAAAAAAAAGCCATTTATTGATATATCAAATTTAGGCATGATATTAACCACACGTCTGAAACAAATTATTCCCCTAGGTGTCTTGAAATAGTCTCCACACAGCAGATAGTGGCTGCCTTGCGCTTGTCTCCCCTAACAAAATCAAACGTTGTTAGGTGCTATTGCATTGGAAGTCATTTCCTTTTTTTCAGCTTGCTTTAACCCCTGTCTTCACCGTGGTGGAATGGCCTTCAACTACATTGAAAGAGGAACACAGTTGTTTTCGGCTGAACAAATTTGTAAAGTTTTTTGATAAAGCACCGCCAAAGAACGTAGACAAACGAATCACAAGACGAAACACGGCGCGTTTTTTTTTTTTGTTTTTTTTTTTTGTTTTTGTTTTTTTTTGTTTTTCAGGCAAGATACACAACACTCAGGATAAACGAAAATGAACGAGCAACCACTTGTCTTCATCCAATTCGGCGCAAGATGAGCGTTGGATCAAGTGTGGTGTGTCTTGTCTGGAGAAGACCTAAGAGGTCGAAACGCGTCGCGTATTGTCTTGTGATTCGTTTGTCTACGGTTTTTGTTGTTGTTGTTGTTGTTGTTGTTTGCGCTTTATCAATCACTTTTTTTAAATTTGTTTAGATTTCCGCCTGCAGTCGCCTCATTTTGCAAACAGATCATGTTTTCTGCTGGTTAAATATATACTCTAGAAACTATTCAACTAACATGGGTATTTCTGAAGTTGTGCACTCACAGACAGTGGACGTGGTTAACGAAGTCCTTTGCGCAGTTCATTGCCCACACGTTTGGGAAACTTAGATCAAAATGCCGACCCCTGTACACAGGCAATCACAAATCACCCCCAGATAATGAAGTTTCTCGGGGAGACATTGATTACTCCTGCTGTTGTCATTACGTGTCGCCCATGCGTCAGCTGAGGGAACAGGAGAATTTCAAAATGATTTAGGTACGGTCTAGCCTGGCTGAACGGGAAATCAATATGCGCCGCCGCACTTCGTTCTGCTATGACAGCTCAGTCGAGTTCTGTAACCCCCCTGAAGGTTTCTTAATGGTGGATGGCCTGTCGCCATAGTGCGTGCATGTAGAATCGGGTATCCGTCAAGGCGCTGTCTTCTTGAGTCCAGTGTTATTTGTCCGCCCTGTAAATAATCTCCGTGGTTTTGTATCTAGCCTCAGATCCGACAATTTACAGGTGACTTACAATGAGATCCAGAGGCAGACAGCGTGTGACTGTCAGAAGGCTGAGAGAGTCCGGACACGTGGTCTGAAGAAAGGGGGATGAAATAAAAGCCCCGAAGCGTCAGGATAAGAAACATTTTTTTTTCTGCCACAGAAAGCGGACTAATTCACATCGCTGTATCAGGGAATGCATCGACGAGAATCTCTCTCTCCAAGTCTGATCATATGAACAAATTTCTCTTGTGGGATGAAAAAAAAAGGCAAATTCCACCTTAACAATAATACAAGAAATTTTAGGTTTCGTCACTAGTCCGACAGAAGAACGCCTTAGGTCACATTTGTCCTCTCCTAAAACACAGCGCTGTTTCATGGGGCCACTCCCTCCCTTTCCTGCAGAAAGAGATTGTTTACAAAAGCTAAAAGTTAAGTTGATTTCGAAGTGAGGTGACCGCAGGAGGAAACTGAAACAACTTTAAAAGAAACCAAACAGGTCGAAACGCGTCGTGTTTGTCTTGTAATGTCTGTGTTTCTTTCGTTCGGCGGTATAATAATTTTTCTTTTAAAATTTCACTGCCGAAAGGCATGCTTCAACAAACAAGATTATCATTCACGTTGTCCGGGCTACAAGAATTCCGGAAACAGAATCGACCAGAATCCTTGTTTAAGTTTATTACCCATGGAACATTTCCAGGACTCCTCACGCAGAAAATCATGTTCAGCACACCACAAATAAAAGGTTCATCAAACCAGTGACAAGAAACCAGAGCAAAGGTCAAGAACATCTTCAAGAAACAACAGGTACGGACACGACACGGATTTGCGACACGTCCAGACACAAGTTTCCGCCCAAATAGAGAAAGGGAGTAAACCAACTTCAGCACAGAGAGAGCGCGCCAGTGGAATCAGTTAAGGAATTCAGACCCCCCCCCCCCCCCCCCCCCCCCGGCTCTAAGAGAAAGCAATATAAAGCATAAAGCGGACGGCCAGTATCGGGTGTATAACGAAGGTGGAGAAAAGTTCTGTGGTCTGAATGAATTGATCCCTAAACTTCAATTTCATATTTATCTTCCCCCCCCCCCCCCCCCCCGACTCTTCTTCCCCTGCCCCCCACCCCCCCCACCCCACCCCCCCCACCCCGCCCTTCAGCCGTCCCCCGCGCTAACCTCTCCTCCCCCCCCCCCCCCCCCGCGCTTACCCCCCACCCCCCCCTGCTCCCCCACCCCGATGGCACAGCTGTGTTTGACCCCAATGCGCTGGTCAGGGCTTCCTTTCAGTTTCACCTACATCATGGTGCGTGCGTGCGCGCGCGTGCGCGCGCCGTGTTTGAGTATACGTGTATGTAGCTGTGTGTTTACTTAATGAGACGAATGTGTGTGTTTGCAAATGTCTGTACGATTAGCCCAATGCGCTGGTCAGACCATGGTATCTACCCCATGTGTGTGCGTGGGCGCGCGTGCGCGCGCGCGCGCGTGTATGCGCGCGTGTTTACTTAATGTACACGTGTGTGTGTGTGTGTGTGGGCATGGGCCCATGTGTGTGCATGTATGTGTGTGTGTACACCCAGTGTGTGTGTGTGCGCGTTGTGTGTGTGTGTGTGTGTGTGTGTGTGTGTGTGTGTGTGTGCATGAATGTGTGTGTACACCCGGGCATGTGTGTGTGTGTGTGTGTGTGTGTGTGTGTGTGTGTGTGTGTGTGTGTGTGTGTGTGTGAGGCAGGGCTATCGGCTTTAATAGGTATGTATATATGTCTGTGGGCAGCGCTGACTTTAGTAATACTGAGGCAGAGGCAGTGACAGACAGTATGCTGGTACTGCAGCTTCCTGGACGTTATCTGCACTGTGTTCCGTAACCAGCTTACCTGATGGGCCAGCCTGGCTTTGTCCGCCGTTTGAAGCTTTCCTCTTTTAGCTGGGTTATGTCACACTGGGTGAGTGGGCGTGCGTGCCGGATATACATACAGTGAATGATTCTGCTTAGAGTTCCGAGGTGTGTGTGTGTGTGTGTGTGTGTGTGTGTGTGTGTGTGTGTGTGTGTGTGTGTGTGTGTACACGTGTGTGTGTGCGTGTGCGTGCGAGAATGCATGCGTGTGTGCGAGCGCGCATGTGTGTGTGTGTGTGTGTGTGTGCGCACGTGCGTGCGTGCGTGTGTGTGTGTGTGCGTGTGTGTGTGCGCGCGCGCGCGCGAGCGTGCGTGCCTGCGTGCGTACGTGCGCGCATGTGTGTGTGTGTGTGTGTGTGTGTGTGTGTGTGTGTGTGTGTGTGTGCACGCGCGCGTGTGCGTGTGTGTGTGTGCGTGTGTTGCGCGCGCAATCGCGTGCAGCAAACGACGTTTTCCTGGAGCTCTCCTTGATGACGATATGACCAACAGACGGTCACTTTCGACTATACATACATCCAGATTCTGATAGCACTTTTTACCTAGGAAGCCAGGGAATCTCTAGTTCGAGGCTCGTACAGGGCAGATTCCCCCCCCCCCCCCCCCCCCCCCCCCCGCCCCCTCCTTCTTTGCACTAGACCTTAAGCGCGGTAGTCTGAATGCTAGTCTTTCAGATAAAACGTTAAAGCGAGGTGCAGCAGGCATGTAGCCCACGTGACCATTACTGACAACGATTAACCTGCACTTTTACGATAGACCATACGCCACAATTAGGATGTTACTCTAAAAACACTAAATCCATTGGAGCCGGAATAGCTCAGTTGGTAGAGCGCCGGACTCGTGATCCTGGGGTTGCGGGTTCGAAATCTCCGCCAGGCCGTTTCGGTACAGGGGATTTTTCCCTCGGAGTTAACATAGGTTCTGACTCCATTTCCCATACAGCCCTTCGAATGAGACTATAAAACCGAAGTTCCGTGTGTGAACGCACGCATAACATCTTGCACACACGTAAAATCCCATCACCAACTTTCGGAAGAGCAGGCCAGTTTGGCAATTGGTATGGATTACACATAACATACACCCTGCGTGAGAAATGGAAAGAATGAAGGAAGTAAGGAAATTGAGTGAACGATTTTTTTTGTTGTTTTTGTTTTTGTTTTTGTAACAGCAAGCTGTCTGGAACACACCGTCAAAACACAGACCGCTTACAGAATGAACATTTGGTTTACGTATCTTCACTTGGATCCAAAGAAAGATATCGCAAGTGCAGTCGGGGAGATGTTATTATATTATTATCATTATCATTATTATTACTATAACCATAATTATTGTTGTTATTATTATTCCCATCATCATCATCATTATCATTACGATAATCGTCATTATGAACAACAATGCTTCTTCTAAATGAATATCTTATCATGATCATCATCATCGTCACCACCACCATCATCATCATCATCGTCATGGCCATCATCATCATCATCATCATTGCAAACAAAATCCACACCAACACGCAAAAACTCTCTCTCTCTCTCTCTCTCTCTCTCTCTCTCTCTCTCTCTCTCTCTCTCTCTCCCCCCCCCCCCCTCTCTCTCTCTCTCTCCCCTCCTCACATATTACTAATCTGCCAAACACCCACAACATGGGATCGACCAGAAGATTTCCGAAAGAAGAAGCTGTAAATCTGTTGTTTCCCAAAAATCCCACGACATCCCCAATCACAGCCTTCAAACAAGCAACCAAATGAACCAACCCAACCAACCAACCAACCAACCATGAACCTACCAATGATACCAGTCGCACAGCAGGTTCTCTGTGTCTTATTCGGTGGGGGTATTCGCTGATTCATTCCCACTGTCCCAGGACTTGACATCATTGTACCAGCCAGGCCTCAGCCTCGTGTCTCGAGTGTCGGGCAAGGTCCAGAACTCTTCAGAAACCTTCTGATTGTGTCTGGTCGTTTTTCGTGGTTTATGATTGCGTTCACATGGTTAGCTTGTGTTTCGTTTTATTTGTTTACTGCCCATGGGCTGCCCGTGATGTCTTTGACCTCGTTGTGGCTTCCGGGGTTGGCCAGACTATAAGCATTATAACTTGATGTCTGTTTGTTGCTTGTTAACCTTTCTTTGCCTCTCTCTCTCTCTCTCTCCCCTCTCTCTCTCTCTCTCTCTCTCTCTCTCTCTCTCTCTCTCTCTCTCTCTCTCTCTCCCGCACACGACTATTACCACGGATAAATCACCACCAGCAGAAACTGTTCGTTTGAATTTTCCTCGTTATGAAAATATTGTCCATAAAACCTATGTCATTTTTTGAAATTGATTGTATTTGTCTGCCAGTTGCCATGTAAAAAGGTCAGTGTCATGTATATTTCAGAGCGTGATATAAGCTATAAGCTTAATTGGTGTTGCTCTTTCGATGGATATAATCGGATGCTGTTATTTTGAATAAAACTCTGTTTGAACCAAAATACTGTCCGAGAAAGGACGCGAATCCTGCGCGTTTAGCCATTTCCAGTACAACTAGTTATGTTCACTGCTGAAGGGGGGCACTGAGTCTACGAAAAGACCCTGTTAAATTTGATGATAGTCAGCACAGCTTTTCAAATTTTTCAAATTATCTTACACACACACACACCACACACACACCACACACACACACACACACACACACACACGCGCGCGCGCACACACACACACACCACACACACACACACACACACACGCACAAAGAGTTCGCACACACGACAGAGGTCTTTTTTTTCAGAAATTGATTGTTTGTGACTGCGAGAGAGAAATTACAGAGAGAGTTGAGAGAGAAGTGCTGAATTTGACTGAGATAAGGAGACAAAGAGAGTGAGAGGCTTACCAAATGACATAACAGAGAAGAGAGAGACAAGAAGAGAGAGGGAGAGAGAGAGAGAATCCAGACAAGAGAGAGAGAGAGAAGACGTAGAGCTTTTGAGAGAGAAAAAAGAGGGGAAAACAACTCGACAATCAGAACAGCCGGGAGATGAGATTCAAATTTGCTCTTTGGGGGATAGGGGGGGGGGATGCGGGGAGGGGGAACAGAAGGTGAGAGGCCTTATGGGGGGGGAGAGAGCCACATGTAGACAACAGACAGACACACACACACACACAGACCACAAGCAAACCCACAAACACACACACACACCCACAATATCACTTATCATGCCAACGTCATTAACTTTACACAACACCTACAAAGAGCGGAGAGAGAGAGATAGAGAGGAAGGGAGTGGGGGGAAAAGAGAGGTTTAGAGAGCAAAACAATGAATATCACGACAAATGAATTCAACAGTAGCTTTTTCAAACAATGACAACAGTAGCTTTTTCAAAAACAACTGCAAATCCTAAACCTCCATTAAACGTTTTCAGAATGTGCCAACGTCAGTATAGTGCAAACATGTGGTGACTGCTTCGAAAAAAAAAAAATTGTTACACGACTTTTTCCACATTTTACTTCAGCTGAAAGGTTTTTTCATCCTTCTTTGATAGGTTGGAAAAAAAACCTTGAATTTCAGGCCCATCTTTAGAATGAAACTGATTTCAAACTGCTTGCAGTTAAAAAAAAAAAGGGAAGAAATCATCTCCTCTCACACGAATTTATATCATAATCACGACAAAGACATAGTTGTCGTAGAACAGTGTGACATTTTTCAATGTCAGCTGGCAATCTGTGACTGTTGAGTTTGCATGAAATAAAGATATAACATATTGTGCTCAGTAAGCTTCGAATGCGAGCAAGATAAGTAGATGAAAATTTAAGATTACAAGACAGTGCATTAAAACTGTCATTTTTGTTTTTTTTTTTACTTTTTCATTTTATTTTGACAGCGTTTAACAGTTTCACACACGCGCGGTAAATGCAACAAAGCATACATCATTGATAACGTGTTTCTGTTTTATTTCATTTATTTACTTATTCATTTATTTACTCACTTATTATCCTATTTGTTTAATTATCTATTTGTTTATTCATTCGTTTGGTTATCTTCGGCGTTATTCCAGTCATGACTATGCAGCATGTGTGTGTGTGTGTGTGTGTGTGTGTGTGTGTGTGTGTGTGTGTGTGTGATGTTTTACATTTACAGTGTGTTTGACATAAGGTTATGATTGAAGTTCTATAGCCTACAGGACCACTGAACTTGTAAAACGTTTACCTTGTCTAGGGCGTGGCGTATGGAGTTTATCCCTTTCCTCAGTCCGCCGCTTTAACCTTCCCTGAACTGAATCATGTGCACATTGACTGCTGTTTTTCACCATAGTTCTATGAAACAGACCCAGCTTTCTGAAATGTGTGTCTCCTCACGTGGAATTGGATGTCAGTTCCATTCTTCAAGTTCAGCTTTCTTTGGTCCACCTTATTGGCACTTCAATCGTTCTGATTACAATTCGTGTTGACTGGTGAAAATAAAACTGCGTTTTGTCGGTAATGAATCATCACACGCCTAGCTTAATTCACTTACTACTTTTATTTGTGTTACTTTAAATCGTTTAAATTACAATTCTTTTTCAGTCGGTGAAAATAAAAGTGTATGTGTTCTGTCGCTTGTGAAACATCACACAGTTACCTAATTTCATTTCCTACTTTTATTTGTTTCATTTAAGTCGTTTTAATTACTATTCTTATCGGTCGGTGAAAATAAAACTGTCTGTATTTTGTCACTAGTGAAGCACCAATCACCTACCTAAATTCATGTACTAATTGGATTAGTTTTATTTGCACCAGATGAGAGTTAAAAGCACTGGAATTCAGATTCTCACTATTCGTGTAACATTTGGCTCCTTTTGCCACGAATGATATACCATACTCCCGGGGCTGAGATGACCTGTCTTGGCGCAGAAGGAGACGACAGCTGACGGGAGTTATCTGTAACGCGCCACGAGTTGTTGATGGCGAGCGTCACGTGCGTTCGCTGTTAGTTCCCGCACTGATATCGCCCAGTGCAAGTAACGAAGTAACCTTTATCATGCTAGCGTTTTGCGCAGTGTTTTTTTTGTTTTACTAGAAACAGACAATATGCATTCAGTTGTATTCGAATACATTGCTTAGCGAGAACTAAGATGAATGTATTACAACTGACGTTCCAAAAACGAAACCAACATTAATAAGTCTGGACTTTTTGTTCTCAAATGGTCAGATTTGTCAAATTCCTACGTACAATGCTTTTACTACAATGCTTAATTCATTTTGTTTCCCTTCATTTATATTTCATCCAACAGCATTTTTCATCTCCGTCGCCCGTCGCTAAGTCCGTTACATCCCGGAGCAAGGGCCGTCGACAACAGTCGGAAAGAGTTGTCTGCCTTGGGCGTTTCTCTCCTCCCTCTGTCCGCAATTCGTGCTCTGACTGTTCAGCCAGAGTTGTCTGTCTTGGGCCTTTTTCTCCCGCTGTTTCCCCTGTGCGTGTTCTGTCTGTTCTCAGGTCCCGCCGCCATTTGTTTCTTTGTCCGTCCCCTTTCCGCTTACCTTGGGGGGTCCTGGTTGGGGTTTGTTTCGAATTAATCTTTTTGCACAGGAATATGTATGGATGTGTGTGTATGAATATATGTATGTATGTATATGTGGGTGTTTGTGTGTTAACATATGTGTGTGTGTGTGTGTGTGTGTGTGAGTGTGTGTGTGTGTGTGGTGTGAGAGAGAGAGAGAGAGAGAGAGCATGCATCTGTGTGTGTGTGTGTGTGTGTGTGTGTGTGTGTGTGTGTGTGAGAGAGAGAGAGAGAGAGAGAGAGAGAGAGAGAGAGAGAGAGACACACACACACACACAGACAGACAGAGAGAGACACAGAGAGTGCATGCAGAGAGATGTGTGAGTGCATGTCCGTGTGTGTGTGTGTGTGTGTGTGTGTGTGTGTGTGTGCGCGCGCGCGCGCGCGCGCGCGTGCGCTTGCCTGCTTGCTTGCTTACCTGTAATTTGTTTCCCAATAAACATTCCAGCTGATTTCTGTAAGAGCTTTATCTCTGAAAATAGACTCTCCTCCCAACAAGGATTCATTTCCCTAAAAGATTTTTTGAAGAACGTCATTGTTTTTCTTTCTACTAGACTCATATTCCATTAATGACTAGTTTCGTCTACGCTAACCTCAGCTCCCAAGAAAGACTTCTTCCTTCTAAATTAAGACTTTTTGGAGAATATTTTTGTCTTGGTCTGTGCTAGACTCGCATCCCAGAAAAGGTTTCCTCCCATTACAGACTTTAAAAAAAAAAAAAAAAAAAAAAACAAAAAAAAAACTTTTCTGGTTGGCCAATACTAAACTCACCTACCGATAAATATTTCCATCGCTTAAAGACTTTTAGAGAAAATTATGGCTTGTCTGTGCTAAACTCACCTTCCATAAAAACACTTCTTCGCTTTACTTTTAATAATAAT
>JADBJO010000242.1:652500-657500 GCA_016801955.1 Conus betulinus | reverse complement strand
TAAGACGTGAGGCGATCGGCGATGGAGCATTGTCTGACTACGATTACCGTGGCCAAGGTATACCGTGGTTTTGAGGGTCGGACATGACACTCCTCTTCACAAGGTTCAGCTGAAAAGTCGCCCTTTCAGCCGCAGTCTGCGTGGACCATAGTAGAAACTCGTGCAGCGCCCCAACAACTTTCGCCCTGCTCTCCCTCTGAGGCGGTCTCACGCGACAAGGACCATCGTCACCCGAATATGAAGAAGGCCGCCTGGTGGCCCTAAAGACAGGCCCTTTTGGGGGGGGGGGGGGGGGGGCAAGAGTTTCTACTATGGGATTGCGGCTGAAAGGGTGGCTGAACCTTGTGAAGAGGAGTGTCATGTCCGACCCTCAAAACCACGGTATACCCTGGGGGGCAAGAAAAACCGACGCCCACCGTCGGCCGACCAACCACAAGAAGTGAACCGTAACACACAGTGATGACAACAGTATTCATAAAGCATCTTATCTTGTGCAAATGAGCAGTGCAAGGCACATTCACACGTCATTCATTCACACGAATACCATAACTTTAAATACATGTTACCATCATACATAAATGAAATACATAAATAAAGACAAAGAAAGAAAAAGAAAGACTTGAGCGGGTGGAGAGAGAGAGAGAGAGAGAGAGAGAGAGAGAGAGAGAGGGGGGGGGGGCAGGTATGAAAGTGGATGATTTTTAGGTTGGCTTCAAAAGCGTCCAGTGGTGTTGCAGGACGGAGAGGAAGGGAAAGTTCGTTCCAGATTGGTGGGCCAGAGAGAGAAAGAGCGGCAGCCGATCGTTGACTTGTTTACATCCGGGCATTCCGAAGCAGAGTGGCAGAGAGCGAAGACAATCACAGGCTGCACACACAAAAATTAATGCGCCAAAGCCTTGCTTGAGGAGTCGAGTATTTATAGACTGGCGCAATTAGATTGTTTTGAGAATTTTTTTCTTGTGTCTGAGAGTTAATTCTCCTCATTTTCTTTCATATGACTGTCAAGGTACGAGCCAGGTGGTTCCAAGCAGACAGATTAAAATCAAAGAAATGGGATTTTGTGCTCTTAAAGCTGGCGCAAAGGTAGGGTCACGGGTGAGTGCGAAGGCCTGAAATGTGTGTCAACTAAGGGCAGTTCATGTATTTGAAGATTTGCTGTGGAAAGCCTCCAAAACAAGGGGAAATAATCGGTGAGGGTTGTTCTTTTGATAGAGTATCAGTTTAACATTAAATGCTGGCTCAAATTCATGGTAGGCCTCAACACGCTTACATGGATTGTCATATAGTGTTTTGGTGCAAAATCCTAATTCTGGCGTGTGACCACACGGGTAGGAAGGGGCGGAGCTGTGAACGTGAGACAGGCAGCCAGTGGAAACCGACGACGACAATGGGAGAGTGAAGCTTTCAGAATGTTTTCCGTTCGGTGGTCAAGTCGAGCAGCGGCAGTGTGGACACCTTGAAATAAGCTGGATATGGGTGAAGCAGGCAACCCAGACAAGAGAGAATGACAGTTGTCGATGCGAGACAGAATGAGGGAAGTGGCAAGTGTAGATGTAACGTCGGAGGACAACATTCATCAGAATGAAACTACTAAATCTACGCATTAGTTGAAAACAGCTGCTCTGTTAGCTGGCTTTCCTTTTTCAACACCCTCGCAGGTTCGAGACGAGAGAGAGAGAGAGAGAGAGAGAGAGAGAGAGAGAGAGGCTCACACACACACACACACACACACACACACACACACACACACACACACACACACACACACACACACACAGAGAGAGAGAGAGAGAGAGAGAGAGAGAGAGTTTTGACACTTTAATATTTTTGTTGTCATTACCAAGGAGGTCTTTTGACAGGGGGGGGGGGGGGGGGGGGGGGGGGGGCAGGGGGGGGGGGGGGGAGGGGGGGGGGGGGGGGAACAATAACATTTCATTTCCTTCTTCCTTACTGCAAACAAATAGTACACATTCATTCTTAGTGTGATCAAATCAAAGGTTAACAAAAACAAATAAATTCGTAATATTTCCTTATGTCCTCACGCACAGGAGAAGTGCAGTAAGGTTAAAAAAATTTTAAGACTGACTCGACCATCCACACAGTCAAATGATGACATTGTATCTTACTGATTTCTTCCACAGGAGAGAGAGAGAGAGAGAGAGAGAGAGAGAGAGAGAGAGAGAGAGAGAGAGAGAGAGAGAGAGAGAGAGAGAGAGAATTGGAGTACCTTTTGAGAGAGAGAGAGAGAGAGAGAGAGAGAGAGAGAGAGAGAGAGAGAGGCTTGAAGGGAGGGAGAAGGAGGGAGACAGAGGAAAAATGTAATTTTCATGCTCTGCATGTACACGGGGACTGAACAAATATAGCCAGCAATCATCATCATACCACAAGCAATAATGCTAAGGTGAACACTTGAGTCACAGTAATAGAAACACTTTTGACGCCCCCAGAGACCCTCACAATCATCATCATACCATGATCAATAACGCTAAGGTGAATACCTGGGACACAGTAACAGAAACACTACTGACGCCCCCAGAGAACCCTACAATCATCATCATACCACAATCAATATCGCTAAGGTGAATACCTAGAACACAGTAATAGAAACGCTTTTGACGCTCCCAGAGAACCTTACAATCATCATCATACCATGATCAATAGCGCTAAGGTAAACACCTGGGACACAGTAACAGAAACACTATTGACGCCCCCAGAGAACCTTACGATCATCATCATACCATGATCAATATCGCTAAGGTGAACACTTAGGTCACAGTAATAGAAACACTATGGATGCCCCCAGAGAACCTTACAATCATCATCATACCACGATCAATATCGCTAAGGTGAACACCTAGGTCACAGTAACAGAAACACTATTGACGCCCCGAGAGAACCTTACAATCATTGTCATACCACGATCAATAACACTAAGGTGAACACCTGGAACACAGTAATAGAAACACTTTTGACGCTCACAGAGAACCTTACAATCATCATCATACCATGATCATTAACGCTAAGGTGAACACCTGGGACACAGTAATAGAAACACTTTTGACGCTCCCAGAGAACCTTACTGCACCACGATCAACATCGCTAAGGTGAAGACCTGTCACAGACCCACTAGCCCGACGGCCCCTGCCATCTACTGGCACATTAGGCAGACCCGACCCCAGCATGATTTGTAAGGTTTTGACATCTACTGAAATAGTTCAGAGATCAGCCACCGTCACTGACGACGACATCAATAGATTATTACGCTATGAGCAGAGCATCCGTCGTGTACTCGTGACTCGTGATGCCAGGTTGTCACGAATATGTTACAAAATGTTAATTAAAATTTGAAAAAAAAAAAAAATCAGAACGAAACAAACAAAACAAACAAGAAAAGCAGAATATATCAGAGCCAGTACAAACGAAACATACTTGCCTGTCTGCGTTTATCAGAGGAGGGAGACTTATGTGGAGTGCAGAATATGATGAGACACATATATTGGCCCTCTCTCCATATGTTGTCGTAATGATGTGCGTGTGTGTCTCTCTCTCTCTCTCTCTCTCTCTCTCTCTCTCTCTCTCTCTCTCTCTCTCTCTCTCTCTCTCTCTCTCTCTCTCTCTCTCAAACGTACACTCGCGAGATGTGCGCGTTCCCTCTCTGTCTGTCTGTCTCTCTCGCTGTCTCTGTCTCTCTTCTCTCTCTCTCTCTCTCTCTCTCTCTCTCTCTCTCTCTCTCTCTCTCTCTTAAATGCACTTATGAGGTGTGCGCGTACTCTCTCTCTCTCTCTCTCTCTCTCTCTCTCTCTCTCTCTCTCTCTCTCTCTCTCTCTCTCTCTCTCTCTTAAATGCACTTATGAGGTGTGCGCGTACTCTCTCTCTCTCTCTCTCTCTCTCTCTCTCTCTCTCTCTCTATCTCTCTCTCTCTCTCTCTCTCTCTCTCTCTCTCTCTCTCTCTCATCAAACTGACGTTACCTAGATATTTGTTACTGTTTCTCTCTGCGGTTGTTTGGACTATATTCTAAATCGAAAACGCTGCGCCAGTCTGGAATAAATGTTTATTTTGTATTTGTTCTTCTCTCCAACTGTTGTTACTGTGTACATGCGTCAGGTAGAGGATGTATCGGCAAGCTTGGAACATCCCTTCTGGGAGGGTGGGGGGTGGGGGGGGGGATATGTGAATGCTTGTTCTGTGTGCTCTGTGTTGGCATTTCTTGCTAGTCGTTTTGGTGTTTAGAGCAGCATTTATTTGGAGATATGGGTGTGCAATTATTTTATCATGGGGGCAATAGTTACCTTACTTCTATTGTTCGTTATTTACTTTTAGCCTACTATTCCCTGCCTCATTTAGAGTTTCGTTTCAGCAGTGGAACAACACAGGACAAAGTAAGAAAAGATAGAGAAAAAGGCAGGAAAAGATAGGATAGAGTAGACAAAGAACTGGTAGGAATAAGAAAGTAAAGAAAAAAGTAGGAAAGATAGAAAACAGAAGTTGAAAAGGGTCAGACAAAGAAGGAAAAGGCGGGGAATATAGCAAGAACTAAACGTAACTTTGCACAAATATTTTAAGAGATATTTTAAAGATGATCTTTGTTTTTTGTTTTAATTGTTATGTGGTGTCATCTTTGAAATTCTAACAAGATCTTGAATGTCTTGTCTGATTCTACTGGTTTGTGGTTTGAAACAATCTTTCTCCATCCCCCCCCCCCCCCCCCCCCCCCCCCCCCACCCCCCCCCCCCCCCCCCCCCCCCCCCCCCCCCCCCCCCTCTTTCTCTCTCTCTCTCTGTGACCTCCGCCAAAAGGTAATGGTTTTATCGCATTTGATGTCTGTCCATCACTAAAATTATGTAGAGAAACTATGGAACCGTTTTGATGAAACTTGGACTAAACTTGGACCCCCCCCCCCCCCTCCCCATTATTCATGACTCCATTCAATTTAAGGGCAGATCTGTGTTGGATCGGATTCGTGATGTGATTGGCCATGGCAGAAGTCTGCGCTCCCCCG
>JADBJO010000242.1:637500-640000 GCA_016801955.1 Conus betulinus | reverse complement strand
GTTCGCTGCGCCGCCTGACACTGACCTCTCACGGCAGTGTTCCTCAAAGGAGAGCTGCATCGTCTCCCTTGGTGTTCGCTGCTGTGCCACCTCACAGGGAACTGGAACCACAACCATGTCAAACAGTTATGTAGCAGAACAACTTGCATGGCGACACCTGTGGCTGTATTGTCATCTAGTTCGGTGTCAGGCCGGCATGGTATAGCGCAGTTTGGCTCTTCTTTTTCTTTCTTTTAGTGTCCACAATCATCATGTTTATTATTCTGACACTTTTGTGTGAAAGACCATTTTTTATCCCGCCATTAAGGCAGCCATACTCCAGCTTCGGGGAAAGTGCATGCTATGTGTAACGTGTGGTCCATACCAACGGCCAAACTGGCCTTCTCTTCCGAAAGTTGTGATGGGATTTTACATGTGGACAAGATGTTGTGAGTGCGCTCATACACGGAACCTCGGTTTATAGTCTCATTCGAAGGACTACATGGGGAATGGAGACAGAACCAATGTTAACTCCGAGGGAAAATCCCCCTACACCGAAACGGCCCGGCGGAGATGCGAACCCGCAACCCCAAGATTACGAGTCCGGCGCTCTACCAACTGAGCTATTCCGCTCGCTTGCTGCTCTGTGTGTGACATGGCTAGAGATGGAACCAGACGGCTGCAGGCTTGGCCCCATACGTCAAGTCTGAAATTCAAGACGTCGAGCTTCCAGAAATGAACACCTGGCGGCTGTCGAACCAGGCTCAGCTGTTACAAAGACTGCGGTGAAGGTGACAACGGCTGTGGTCGCTGATGCAGCAAAGTAGTCGCAAAAGGCGAGGAGCGTTTTTCGTGCATGTAAAGTTGAACTTTTAAGTCTGCAGGGGGCAGATTTGGTGTCATCTACCCGTGATTCACTGAAGCATGTAGTAGTGCGTTTCTTTCACGGCACTGACTTACATTGTGTATATGCCATTCTCATTCGCAAGGATCTTCTTTCCCAATGTGCGCGGATGTGAAAAGATGAAAAGATTGCTTGTGCCAGAGTCCAGCTTCTCCTGAATGGCCTCATCTCCGTACACTTGAATTCACCAGGGCTTATTTTTGATTACCTGAATGACAGCATATCAGCGTCACGGTGAGCCCAGAGTTACTACCCCCTGCCCCCCCCCCCCCCCCCCCCCCCCCCTCCCCCACCCCACCCCTGTTTTCTACACGAAAAAAAACTGTTAAATCTATTAGTCTTCAAGAAAATAGATATGATAGGAGAATCAATTATCATCAGTGTTTGTATGTTGGAAACAGTTACTGTCCTTCAAAAAAACAATGATAAAAGGGAGATCAGTGATCATCATCGTTTCCCAGGGAAAATTGTTATCGTTGTAAAAGAGATCAGTGATAAAAGGAAAATCAGTAATTATCATCATTTTAAAAGAAAACAGTCATAACCGACAGTCTTCAGTGGGAAACAGGGGCATTATCATCATAGTTCTAAAAGGGAAAACAGGTTTTTACGGGCGCATGAATCTAGTGCCAGTAGTAACTTCCCCTTTTTGCCCTGGACAGAGCGAACAGCTATCATCATCCAAGAAGACAGTGACAACGGAAGGATCATTTATCATCACTCTTTTCCTGGAAAAACACTCATCACCTTCCGAGAAAACTGATGAAGAAGTGATTCCCCGAGAAAAAAAAATTGTTATAACTGGTTTCGTGAAGGATGATGACTTTTTAAAAAATTCTTATTTTATTTTATTTTTAGGGAAAATATGAAAATATGGTTACCATGGGCTTCTGAATCTATCCCAGTCATAACTATTTTACTATTTTCCGAGGAAAAACAGTTATAATCATGCAGAAGAACAGTGATAATAGGGATATCAGTAATTATAACTGCTTTTTTTTCTCGTCATTCTTTAAGAAAACAGGGGTTTTAAGTGATTACCCATGAAAATAGGTATGATCACTAGTTTTTGTTTTGTTTTTTTTTTGTCTTGTTTTGTTTTGTTTTTGTCTTGTATTGCTTTGTTTTGTTTTAAGCATGATAATTCTTTTCATCAGGAAAAACATGGAAAACAGTCATTGGTTGTTTACGAGATGAAGCCGATACACGCATACACTTCCTATCCTCTCGTTTTGCCTTCCGTGTGTTCGACTCTTCACTCCGAAATCCTTGCGCCCAGCCAACCGACGTACGAATACAAAGATCCCTCCAAAGTCGTGTTTATTTTCATACCACCCTTGATTGATCTCGAAGGGCACTTAAACAATGACTTTATCCCAAATTCACTGATATTTTGCTTTCCTCTTTTGACACTGGGAGAGGGGGAAAAAAGAGGAAAAGACAGGTGCTTTCTATTTTCTTTTATAAGAAAAAAAAAACAAGAGAAAAAAGTAGCCCCTCAGTTGACCTTGAAGGTAACTGTCGAACACTGACCTGACCTGCTTTCCCAGTCTATATTGGAACAGGTTTACTCACTTGACATACGATAAGACGTTATCATGGTGAAATGGGTGACAG
>JADBJO010000242.1:612500-630000 GCA_016801955.1 Conus betulinus | reverse complement strand
TGATTCGCCGAATTCCATAAACTTCTTACGATTGGTGGGAAAAGCTATTGGCATTCACCTGTTGCATAATGTGACCACTCTTGCTGCGGTCATTCAGGATGCGCACGCAGATCTGGGTAAAAGGCTCGGGACGGGGGAGGGGGGGGGGGGGGGGGGGGGGGGGAATCGGGCGAGTGGGGTGAGGGAGGGGGAGGGGCATGGAGGGGAGAGGGTGAGCGGGAGGGAGCGGTGGGGAAGGTGGAGAAGGGCGATGTGGAGGGGCCCAGGGCGTTGGAAACCTCAGTCCTTTCCACCGCCACCACCACACCTCCGCATGTTTTCTCTCCCCCCTTTTCGGCACATGCATAATTCTGAAAGAAGGGGGAGAGGGGTGTGGTGGATGGGTGATGGGGGCCTGTATTCTCGGCAGGAAACGAAGAGAGTGTACACAGAAGGCGTCATGGAAAGACGGGGAGACTAGCATTGAAAAATTGTTGGCAATGTCCCTGAGACACGTTCGTCTTTTGTCATCTATTTTCCCCTCCTCCGCCGCCTGTCTCCCCGTTCCCTATCCCACCCCCCTCCCCATATGTCCTTCTCGGTGTGAACACGTTTTTGGCAAGTGCGCCTCCTTAGCCAAAAGAAAAACAAAAGGTTCTACTCCCTTCACCCCCACCATGCCTCATTCGTTACCCCCCCCCCCCCCCATCTACCCCCCCCCCCCCCCCCCCCCCCTCCTCTAAATAAAAAGGCCCTCTTTGGCAAGTGCACTTTTGTAGCTCAACGAAGATAAGCGAATAGATAAGTTCTGCTGTAGACACTAAAAGAAACTGGACACACACACATATACACACACACACGCGCGCGCGCACACACACACTTTCCGCTGGCAACCCACCGCACGCTCAGGATAAAACGATCCGCCTCCGCGGTATTAGCAATACGTATATGACTGCCTTTTTTGTATTTTCAGTCAGGAACCAATCCCATGGAAGTATACAGAATTTGACAAATCAAGCAAACCCGACACAGCCAGTAATTACAAAACAAAATCAAAACAAAACCAATAAGGATGCATGTGTTCGAATATCTAGTCCAGCTTCTTTTTATATTGTCCACTTTAGTCGGAACAAGACAGAGGTTTTCCTACGGGGCTGGAACTTACGCAAGAAATATTATCGAATATCTGTACCGCCATATTTTTCCCCTGTGCACATAAGTATAAACGTGCGTTGATTCGCGAGTGAAAAAAGTGGCGATAATCTCACCCTCACTCCTTTACCGGATATTATTTTTTAGTCAGCGCGGGTGTGAACTGCTTTGCATCAGAGCCATGCTCGTAGGGCCACTTGTGTCGTGCTGGCTGTTCTTTCTCCCACCCCAACCCCCTCGCTTCTTCCTTTCCCTTTGCTCAAGGAGAAACGATAACTTTGATCAACTGACAATGGATAAACTGTGACGAATATGCAGTTGCAAACAAACCCATCCCACCCCCCACCCTCTCCAGATAGAGGGCAACCCATCGCTCTGATGCGCGATCTGGAAGCAATCCAATTACGACACGCTAACACTAGACAAAACAATGGCCATTGTGATTATGAGGAGCAAGGAATCCAGTTTGAGAGTCGGCTACTACAAAGTCCCATCTGTGTGTATCTGTGTGTGTGTGTGTACGAGGGTTTGTTCGCAAAGAACGCCTTTGCAGCAACGCAGCGCGCGCGAGCCAAGGTCGCCGAAAATGCAGTCAGTCATTCACAAATTTGGCGGGAAGGACAGAGGAAAAAAAAAAAAAAAAGTCGGCTAAACACTTTACCGATTATAGACAGCAGGGGCCTTGCTTTGCCGAGTTGACGGTGTCAGTCGGTCGGTCGCTGCCCTTGCACGTAGGCCTCACGCGCCGTCTTTTAATAGCTTTAGTCTCTCTCCCATGTCTTCTTCGGGACAATCCGGGCACTTTCTCTAATTTTGGTGCACCGAGACGAAAAGGAAATGGCGGCACACATCGAGTAAGAGTTTTTTGTTTTTTTTAAATTTGTTTTTTTTTTTTTAAATTTCATTTAAACCACAAGCACATAGAAAGCGTTCCCTTGTTCGCATGGAAGATTTTCTGAATGATGAACGAGCTAGAAAAATCTGATTTAGAGACTGATTTGAACTTTGTGTTGTTGGTTTCAGAGACCCATTTCATTTCAATATGAAAAGCAACGCTATGCCCCGATATTGTGTAAAGGTGACGATTCGTACAAATCAATAGCGCCATTAACCTGTTGACTGTGGCGCAAATGCCCCCCCCCCCCCCCCCCCCCCCCCCCCCCCCCCCCCCCCAACACCTGGCCTGGCGCAGCTTTCATTCCATTCGTAGACTCATATTGCCTGCGGCAAAAGTGGTCGGCCCGCGATTGTTTGTGCGTTTGACAGGTATATGAGGAAGGCGCAGGTGGAGGTGGTGTGGATGACTCAGACAATCAACCATACAATCACTTCAGCTATTGATACAGCTCCCTCCATGCTCCCTCTCTCTCTCTCTCTCTCACTCTCTGTGAATATAATTAATATTCCAAACATTTTAGTAATACCGGTTTTCCTACGTTTGGGTGTACCAGCCTCTGTGTGTGTGTGTGTGTGTGTGTGTGTGTGAAAATAACTAATGTTCCAAACATTTGAGTAATAGGCTACCGGTTTTCCTGCGTTTGGGTGTATCAGTGTGTGTGTGTGTGTGTGTGTGGTGTGTGTGTGCGCGCGCGCGCGCGCGCGCGCGCGTGTGTGTGTGTGTGTGTTTTCTGAACATGAATGTTGCAGTACGAGCTTATTCCCACGGCGGATTCTTGAGAATGCTTAGAAAAATAACTGAAGCACTTAATAATTTCTCTTATAAAGGGATTGCGGCAAAGTTTTGAGGAAGAACACATCACATCAGCGGCGGACAGGGAGGGCGATTCAAATGGATCGGAACCTGTGGCATTCATTCATCCTTCCTCCACTCCTTAGCTTCTGCCCTCCCCCCCCCCCCCCCCCCCCCCTCACGTCCCACTCCCCTCCCCCCTCCCCTGCTCCCCACCTCCCACCCCCCATGACCCACGCCTTCCCCTGTTCCGCAAAAAAAAATCTAGTAAAAGTCATCAAAGCGCATTAAGAAAGAAAGAAGGAAGGAAGGAAAGAAAAAAAAAATAGAAAAGAGATTTAGAAAATAAACATAGTAAAGAAAGAAAAAAAAGGTAGCCATTGCCAAACCTTCCTGAAGACATTAGGCTGGTCAATTGTTTTTGTAGTCAAGGAAAATACTGAACGCTTTGCCCACTAATCAGATCACGGTACTATATATCTGACGTACTGAGGAGAAATACACTGTTATGTAATTAGGGAGGATTTCCTTTTGACCCCAGCTCTTGTCTTATCTGTATTGAAGATGGCGTGGATTTGAAATGGAAAGAAGGTGGACAGGAAACCACCATGGTAAACCTTCGTGTTCGATTTCCGTGTCCATCTCCTTCATTTATATATCATGTGTCGGGCTACGTGATTCGGCCAAGTGTGTAAGGTTCTTTGCGATTGGTGGAAGAAGCCCTCGGAATTCACCCGTTCGATGATAGGCTCTTTCTTCTCAGGATAGTTCTGTGGAAGTAATTTGAAGGTTTTTTTTTTTTTTCACGTGACGTAGTTTGAATATTATTGTCACACTTGCCCTTTCCCAACACACACACGCATGCATACACACCACACACACACACACACACACACACACACACACACACACACACACACACACCCCTCCCCCCCCCCCCCCCCCCCCCCCCCCCCCCCTTCTCCCCAAACATGCACGCTATCCAAAACGAGTTCATCGAATTTCCATTTGCGAGATCTGCTTAATTTACGAGCAAAATTCAAACTTAACATACACCATGTTCACAGTTAAACCTTCATTTAAGCGAATAGGAATGTTCTAAGACGACTTTTCTAAAATTTACGGATAGAATATGAAGTTTACATAGATCTATTTCATTTTGAAAGCAGAGCTCTTCATTCACGCGGAATCAGAATGTTTTACGAAGACTTTGTTTTTGTTTATTTGTTGTTTTTTTTTGTTGTTGTTTTTTTTTTTTCTTTCTTTCTGCTCTTTGAACAAATCATTGTAAGACATCATTTTAGTTCACAAGTGAGCTTTTGGCCAGGTTTGCGTTACTTTAAAATGTTTCAGAGCATAAAAATGTGCTGGAATCTTGACGAGAAGGAAGTAGGCCATTAAAAATAAAGATTTACGGAAAAAAGGGCTCAATTTTTCGTTTGTTTGCTTTTTCAACCACTCGCTAGACCCACTTTATAGGTGGCCAGAACACGCACGCACACACACACACACACACACACACACACACACGCGCGCGCGCACGCGCGCGCGGTGCGCGCGCGCGCGCGCGCACACACACACACTCTTTCTCTCTCTCTCTCTCTCTCTCTCTCTCTCTCTCTCTCTCTCACACACACACACACACACACACACACACACACACACACACACACACACACATACATACATACAGACTTCTTCCCGCATCTGTTATCCATAAATCTGTTCAGTCCGTCGCAGTTTGCGAGACAGCTTCCTGCATCCTCCAGATAAGAAGAAACAAAAACAGACGCATGTATGCACCACATAGAGTGTACACACACACAAACAGAGAGAGAGAGAGAGAGAGAGAGAGAGAGAGTAGTTAGTTTGCTTCGGCCTTCTTTTTTTAACGAGTGAAAGTGGTATGGTGTTTATTTTACTGTTTTATTTCGTACCCCCTTCTCTTTTGATGACACCAAAGGAGCTTCGTTGAGGTGAAAATTTGGTCAGGAAATTAAACAGTTTACCGGCAGACGACGTGTGCGACGTTTTGTTTCTTCTTTTATCTATCTATCCATCCATCTATCCATCATCCATCCATCCATCCATCATCCTCACATACATTCTATGATAAACATTCGCAACAAACCCATGCACAGTTACGAAAACAAAACCCAGTCTTGTTGTTTATAACCCAGCCGACCGCTTGAAGTCATATTAAGGCTGTCACCTCGTCAAAGTCAACTGTCTACACAGTTGTTTACACACACACACACACACACACACACACACACACACACACACACACACACACACAACACACACACTCCTTATTAAATTTTTTGAAACACGCTAAAATGTATGGCAAAAATCTTTCTTCCATAAAATCTTAGATCATGGACAAACAACCTATTTGTCACTTTCAGGAACAAAAACAAAACAATCACATCACGTTGGACATCTCTGACTAAGTTTTCATGAAGTCTGCTGTAACGTGTTTATGTGTCTGACATCATATCAACCCCAAGAGTCAATAAGAACATGCTTTATAGAGAGAGGTACATCACTTGGAAAAGCACCGCTGAGCTTCTTTACCTTTGAAATGATACGAGAGGGTGTAAAAGAAAGCGACCTACGTTTAGTCGCGGTTTCTTCTTTACGGCTATCTGTGGCAGATGATGAAAACTTTTTAAGGGGTGGACGGATTTGAAAGTTGTTGTTGCTGTTGTTGTTGTTGTGTTGTTGTTTTAATCCGTCGTCGTATTTCATTCCTGTAGCCAGAGGTCTTTGACATAAGTCTGGACTTCGGTTTGACCTTCTTGGCAAGTTGATCAGCCACCTCATTGCCTCGAATGCCAACATCGCCGGGGAACCCAAGTAAAAATTATGTTGTAACATCAGCTTGTTTTTTTTTTTTTTTTAGGATATACTGTTCAAACCAAATTTGGCAGTTGATAATGCTTTTTTAAGGTTACGGGTCAGGTCAGCAATAGCCTCCAAAGCAGACAGGGAATCAGAAAAGAATGAGAAACTCTGTATGTTTTGATTTGATCATTTGAGGTGCAGGGACCAGCGCTATGAACTGCTCGGCAGAGTAGACTGAGCTGTCTAAGGGAATGTGTTCATTTCTGAGAGGGAGCTGGGAAGCAGCAGAAGCAATCTTTCTTCAGACTTTGAACCCTCTGTAAATGTTCTTGCAAAGGATGGGAATCAAAACTTAATGTTATTTGTTTTCGCCTGAAAGGAGACCCAAGGGTCGAAATGCATTGTGTATTGTCCTGTACTCTGTTTGTCTGTGTCCTTGGCGGTAACTAACCCCCTCTCTTTCTAAATTAAGTTCAGCAGAAAATGTCGTGTGCGCTGGAGAGCTGGAGGAGTCTTTGGAAGAAACCAGAGGCCGGACCAAAACGATTTCAGGAGTGTGGAAAGGCTTTTGTGGATTGTCCGGGAATATGGATAAATCGCACACAAGTCGCAGGTCAATGTCCACATTGTCCAGATGGGGAAGAATTCGAGGGTGGAATTGACATGGATTCATCGCAAATTTTTTGTGGAATGTTGGTTGAAAAAACACAGACGTAAGCATAGTTTGGGGATTCAGAGAAAACGTTCTTCCATCTTAAGATTCAAACAGTGATTCAGAGAAAGAGTCGGTCGACGGTTGAAGAGGGATGGTTCCACAGCCTGTACATACAGACTGTACACAGAGGTATTGTAGAACGCCCCCAGACAGAGCCGACGCCCTTGATAATGTATGGGAGCTAATCAGGTCATGCAGAAGCCAGGGAGAGAGAGAGAGAGAGAGAGAGAGAGAGAATTACACACACACAAACACACACACACACACACACACACACACACACACACACACACACACACACACACACACACACACAGAGAGAAAGAGAGAGAGAGAGAGATTACACAGACGACACACACACACACACACACACACACACACACACACACACACACACACACACACACACACAGAGTAGTAGTCCAGTTTAGAGCGGATCACAACCCTGTCAAAAGGGAGTTTTCTGATAGGCACCCCAGTCTGTATGTGCTACAACGCGGAGAATGTTCATTGCTTTTCGTTAAGAAAATTTCCTAATGCTGGACATGACATACACTGATGTTTTCCTTCATGTTCATTGTTAAAATAAAACGTACATTCATTACTGGAGGAAGCGTTTCTTGCCATCTGCTAATTTATCTGTCATCGGAGCGTCTGCACGTTTGAGGTGATGAGTAAGAGGACAGGAGGCTGGGCTTGCAGTTTTCATCAATAGTTTCCAGACATGCTTTTTTTCTTTCTCGGATGTGTTTGCCCTTAGCTTGAGACAGAAATCCCGACAAGACTGAAGTTTACTTATCTTCAAAGTGTGCCTTGATTTAGCTGGCAGATTTCAATGGGTTCGATCGTTGCTTCGATTGTTTGCGACGTATTCAACGTGGAGTCCGTTTGCAGTAAACTGACTATCAGGGGTGAACCACGGTCGCCTGTTTCGAGCATTTGAAGCTTCTTAAATGACGTAGGAATAGTGAATTAGGCATATTTTATACGAACTTCTGTTCAGGTTCTGCAGAGTCAGGGCATTGCAGAATCTCCTTTTCTATTAATTCTTTTCAGGTGTTTCCAGGAAAAAGTTAGCTTTTCCAAGATTCAGAATATTCAGGTAAAGTGCTGCTTTTTGTAGTTTTGAGAAGGGAAAGCTAACACTTATCAAACAGCAGATATCAACAATACCACAAAAGTAGAACTATTTTTTTTTTATTTTTCAAATAAAACAAACAGTTGAGTGAAAAGAAAGTGTCAGTTTAATAACTCGCAGCTAACAAACGTATATTCAGTTCAATATTTGAACGAAAGCGAAGAACCAGTAGCCTCACTACGCGTAGCTCTGTCTGGGGGCGTTCCACAGTACCTCTGTGTACAGCTGTATGTACAGGCTGTGGGCTACTGCTATACGCCACAGACTTCAAAGGCAAGTGACCGGTTACATTTCATAGTCAAGCGATCACGCATCCCTGGGCAAGCACGAGTTTGACCAGGCGCTCCGCTAGATAAATCCTACTGACAGATTCCAAAGAGAGAAACTTCGTACAATTATCCCATTTTCGCAACTGGCTTTCGTCATGTGGTGCACGTGTCGCTGATAAGGCTGTCATCAGTTGGCCGCGCTGTTTACTCCCCGATGTGAAAGGCGTGATACACACAGAGAAAATTAGGAGAATATTTTTCACTTTTCACTTAGTAAAATGAGAGGCCTGCCTGATTTACTCTCTTGTTTCGAACTGAAGCTGAAGTCGAGTGTTGTTTTGCTCGCCGCGTCCATTTGTGTGTGTGTGTGTGTGTGTGTGTGTGTGTGTGTGTGTGTGCGCGTGTGTGTGTGTGTGTGTGTGTGTGTGTGTGTGTGAGAGAGAGAGAGAGAGAGAGAGAGAGAGAGAGAGAGTAACAGATCACGGACATGCTTTTGGAGCCAGATCAACGCCCAGAATGAATGAGTTCGTCCTTGAGACACATTCCATCTTTTCTTCGAGGTTTGCTCAAATTGGGTTCAGTCATTTTCTGTTTTCATACTGACAGACAGACAGACAGACGACGGAGACAGACCAGAACACATGCGATGAAAACATAGCTTGCTTGTGTCGAGAAGGTTAAGACAAAATTACACAAAATGCCTGGTATGATCGCTCAGTGCTGTTCGAAATCAGGAAAGTGGTGTCTACATACAGTTTCCAGACGGCAGCTCTAGCACCACGTCTGTTGTCAAAGGCCAATCCTTGGTCAACCTCAGAGCTGAAACCTGCGCATGACTTCATGCTGCTCAGACCCTAGAAACGGTCTGTGAGCCCACACAGACTGTCTCACTGACTGCCGAGTCCTCCAGTGTCTTCAGTCCAGCCAGACAGACCAGATTCTCCAGGATACCAGAAGGAAGCTTCAAACACTGGGCTCCGAAACAAACCACGTGTTTTACTCTCCCACTGTGGTATTACAAGAATAAGCAAGCTGACAAACTCTCCGAGCTAGGCAGCAAACAGGAGTAAGCTGTCTACAGAATATCCTATGAAGAATACAAGATCCTCCTTCAAGGTCACTTCCAAAACACGTGTGTAGACAACGTCTGCAGACTGGACCTGAGGAAGACGTCGTCTACCAGGTGGACAGGGCACAACAGGTCCCCATCTTCAGACTGAGATCAGGACATTGTCAGCTTCTCTCGTATCTCCACAGGCTGAAGATCTCTCACGCAGATGAGTGTCGATGATGTGGCACTGGTCCACAGACGCCAGCCCATATTCAGCAGTCCTGATCAACCTTTGACACCGTACGACAGGCAACGTGGCCCAGTGTAGTGGGCATGAGGGAGAAGCCGTGGGGACCGGCAACGCCGGTGAGGTCAGAAGGCGAACATCGTACACATCCCAGGACTACCAATATAGCGTGGCCGGGGTCGTTAAAGAAGACCCAAGAATTTCGCTTAGTGGTGAAAGCGAGTTTGCGCTCCTTTGTCAGTATAACATTGATTCTGGTGCCGTTTTTTTTTTTTTTTTGACTGTTCACCTTAAAGTGTTGTCGTGTTACAAGTGCAAGTGTACGACAGGTCACAAATTTGTACACGACGCCGCTGCCTGGAGACGAAAACGAGACGAGACACACTCTTGGCCAAGTGTTCAAAAAAAAAAAAAGAAAAGAAATGAATAAATAAATAAATAAATGAATACAAGAGAAAGGTCGACAGACTTTATGAAAGGCGCTTTTTGAAAAAAAAAAAGTGTTACATCAGCGTGTTGACGGTAAACCAGGAAATATCATACAATCTCCTTTACCCCACTCTCCCCCCCCCCCCACCCCCCCCCCCCGTCCTCCCTCGCCCCCCTCTTTCATCTTCCCGTGCCTTTTTTGTAGTGTTAATGGAGACTATGACAACCATATGTCTGCACTCACGCGTGATGCCGGCTGACAGAATGACAAACAGAATGAACACTTTCGGTTAAATCATCAGATTTGAAGGAAAGGGACAGACCTTATGTGTGATGGGAAGGGGGGGGGGGGGGGGGGGGGGGGGGGGGGGGGAGGGAGGAGAAAAAGGGGGTTTTAGGACTGAAGGAAAGGGGGTGAACTGGGGGAGGAGGCTTGGAAGGGAGCGGGAAACACACACACACACACACACACACACACACACACACACACACACACACACACACACAAGAGAGAGAGAGAGAGAGTGAGAGAGAGAGAGAGAGAGACACTGAACATTTTTAGTTTCATTAGCTATGTGGCCTTGATGACGTGGGGTTGCAAATCAAAAACCAAGTGAGAGAGAGACAGAGATAGAGACAGACAGACAGAGAAACAATACAAGATAAACACGGCCACGTCATATCATTATGGGTATCACTTAATGAGCGGTGTAAGGAAACACCAAATGGCCAGGCACCAATCAAGCCACTACAAAATGGCCAGGTAACAGTCAAGTTATTTTTACTCCATAAACACGCTGTGGGGCAGGAGAGTCCGATTCCACATGGCTCTGTCCACCAATCAGAACACGTTGCCCACATATAGTGCAGGGAAGGGGGATAACAATGGTACATGGGAAAAAAAAAAAAAAACCCATCTTACTTTCTGATTCTCCGTTTGTATTAAACATGAAGTGGATTTCAAACTGAAGGATCTTTCCTTTCTTTCTTCCTTTCTTCTTTCTTCCTTTCTTCTTTCTTTTCTTTCTGCGTACGCAGGCTGATACTCCTGCGGACACTGCCTGTATAGACAGGCAGTGGAGTTTTAAGTGTATGACCTTTTTCTATCCCGCCATTAAGGCAGCCATACTCCATCTTCGGGGAAAGGAGCATGCTATGTGTAACGTGTCATCCGTACCAACGACCAAACTGGTCTTCTCTTCCGAAAGTTGGTGATGGGATTTTACGTGTGTGCAAGATGTTATGCGTGCGTTCAGACATTGAACCTCGGTTTATAGTCTCGTTCGGACTGTATGGGGGAATGGGGTCAGAACCAATGTTAACTCCGAAGGGAAAATGCCCCTGTACCGAAATTCGAACTCGCAACCCCAGGATCACGAGTCCGGCGCTCTACCAACTGAGCTATTCCGGCCCTTGGACGAATCTGAATCACAGTCTCTGTTGTTTAAAATCTGCCCCCCACCCCCCACCCCCACCCCCTCCCTTTTTTTTTATCCGTCTGTTTTGTTGACAGATGTTAAAAAAAAATGAGGAGTCATACCACGTGACTCTTCGACCTGTGTGATCTGCCATGCGATTGGTTGCTAGAGATATCTCCATCCACCAGTTGCGACAGCAAAAGTTTCCACTGTTATGATAATATCATTGCAGTGAATGACCGCTGTTCACATTCCACATATCGACCCTATCTCTCTCTCTCTCTCTCTCTCTCTCTCTCTCTCTCTCTCTCTCTCTCTCTCACACACACACACACACACACACACACACACACACACACATGCCTGAGCATTATGACGATAGCAATTTTGCTGGGGCAAGTGCAGTCTACACATTACTCCAATACACAGACCACACGCATGCATATGCGTATAAGCACATGAGCACACGCATGTAAAAATCTGTTTTCTGACTCCATAATTATAGAAGTAGCGTGGGAGCTTAGGAAGGAAGAGCAGGACTTCCGTTCATTTTTTTCTTTTTACTTCACTCCATTTCATTTTGATGTGTGTGTGTGTGTGTGTGTGTGTGTGCGTGCGTGTGCGTGCGTGCGTGCGTGCGTGCGTGTGTGTGTGTGTGTGTGTGTGTGTGTGTGTGTGTGTTTTTGTGCGCGCGCGCGCGCGCGCGGATTACTATATTCAGGTTTCATTTTGTTTATTTCTGTTCTTTGTTTGTTCGTAAGTTTCCAAGACAGCTCAACTTCCCGATGATGACGACAAGTCAAGCTAAAGGATCGTGACTTCATCGATCGTCTCCAGTTTTGCCGGGTTCACTGCCCGCAGCTCGTAGGTCACCATGTGGGACGATCGATTCAGAAGCGCCTACATGACACACACATAAGCACACACCCACACACACACACACACACACACACACACACACGTAGCATGCAACTCAAGCATACACGCACTCAACAACATACAAAAACAACAACAACAACAACAACGAAGTATGCAAAGCAAACAGGCCAGAAATCTTCTTTCGGATATGGAGAAGGTGTAATTGACCAACTTTCTAACAGTTCATCGACCTCGAAGGTATAGTTTGACAGAAACGAGCTGTCCAACCCTGTACTAACTGCATGAGAATCATAGAGGGGCCCCGCACTGAAAATTAATGGTTACTGCGTTCGGCAGCCGCGCTGACAGCCGTTAGTTCGAATCAATCATACGGTCACATTTTGAAAACCCTCGCCACCCCCTCCCTCACCTCCCTCCTTTCCCCACCTCTACTCCTCAGAAGTGAATGCGAACCTGATTCACATTTGGGAAGGTCAAAGTGGGCAGGGGATGGGGCAGAGAGGGGGGGGGGGTGGAGTGGGGTGGGGTGGGGTGGGGAGGGTGGTGGGATCGCATTCCATAATGTCGGGTCTTAAACATGGTGAGTCTCTAACGATTCAATGCCCCGTCGACCATGACGTTACGGTATGTGGCTTTCACCTTTGAAGCTAGGCGAGGAACCTCCGTCAAATACATCTCGAAATGTGGTGTACTGACCTGTTGAAACGAACGTGTGTGTGTGTGTGTGTGTGTGTGTGTGTGTGTGTGTGTGTGTGTGTGTGTGTGTGTGTGTTCTGTTGTTGTTGTTTGTTTGTTGTTTGTTTGTTTGTTTTTTTGTTTGATTTGACTTTGTTTAAGGCCCCACGCAGTCGGCTGAGAACCCAAATACATCTCGAAATGTGGTGTGTTGTAATGTTGAAACGAAACGTGTGTGTGTGTGTGTGTGTGTGTGTGTGTGTGTGTGTGTGTGTGTGTGCACGTGCGCGCGCATGCGTGCATGTGCGTGTGTGTGTGTGTGCACGTGCGTGCGCGCGCACGCGTGTATATGTGTGGTGTGTGTTTGATTTGATTTGATTGATTTAATTTAGTCTGTTCACAACGATGGTGATATTAGACTATAAACAAATTTAAAGAAAAAAAAAATATATATATGTATGTGTGTAAGTGCATTATATGAGTGTGTGTGTGTGTGTGTGTGTGTGTGTGGTGTGTGTGTGTGTGTGTGTGTGTGTGTGTGTGTGCGCGAGCGCGCGCGTGCGTGCGCGTGCGTGCATGCATGCGCGCCTGCGCGCGCCTGTGTGTTTTTATGAGAGAGAGAGAGAGAGTGCTCGCGCGCGCGCGCGCGCGTGTGTGTGTGTGTGAGCGTGTATGCATGTGCGTGTGTGTGTGTGTGTGTGTGTGTGTGTGTGTGTGTGTGTGTGCGCGCGTGCGCGCGCGGGCGCGCTTGTGTGCGTGCATGTGTGCGTGCGTGTGCGTGTGTGTGTGTGTGTGTGTGTGTGTGTGTGTGTGTGTGCGTATGTGTACGTGTGTGCGCGCGCGCGCGCGCAAACATATATACATGAAAGTTTGCCTATTAACTACCAAACAATAATTTTAAACTGGTAAATCAATTACAACAGATGAACGATCACAGAACTCGATATAGCCTTTGCTATATCATTTTGGGGCTGTAAAGTATTTGATGCAAAGCCCCTAATGAAGCAATATCTATTTTTAGAATGTTATATAAAGATTTTAGAACTGGACATTCAAAAAGAATATGTTGAGTAGATAAGGGAGACCACAAGCGCAATCTACATCCTTAGAAAATTTGGTTTTCCAAGAGTTTAAACGCATTTTATAAATTACACTGGACAATGATCTTTGACATGATATCACTTTCGTTTCTGCGGGAAGTTTTTTCATCGATCATACAATTTTCTAATAGAGAATTGATTTCATGTTTATCCAGTTTTAATCTACTATCTGGATTTTTTCTAAGAGCACCCTCTTTTGCTAATTTATCAGCTATTTCATTTCCATAGATGCCACAATGTGTGTGTGTGTGTGTGTGTGTGTGTGTGTGTGTGTGTGTGTTGTGTGTATGTGTGTGTGTGTGCGTGCGTGCGTGCGCGCGCGCGCGCGCGCGCGTGTGTGTGTGTGTGTAGTTGTTTTGTTCTGGGGTTTTTTTTGTGTTTGGATTTGACTTTGTTTAAGGCCTGATACAGTCGACAGAGTCATAAACAACATGAACTGACTTATATTAAAAAAAAATCTCTTTGGAATCCCAGTACGAGATAAAACGACCGCTTTGAACCAAACGACTGATAATTATGGTTATGCTTGATGCCGTGTGACATTTTGGAATTCGGATAAGGGGAAAGGAGGCAAGGAGAGAGGAAGTGGAGATACTGGAGACAGGGGGGTGAGCAGGGAGTTGTGAGGATGGTGGAGGAAGGGCGGACGGGCGGGAACAAATGTTTGTACTTTCAGGCTTCAAAACTGTGTACAGTCAGACACATTTGTCGACGCTAAATTGTCAGACTACAGCTAGACCGGACGGTAAGATTATATAATGATGTAAAATGAGAACAGCCTGCGATTTCATCAGCAGACTCGTCGAAATGATTGACCAGTTAGTTGGCTGTCAAGGGCAGCAGCTTGCTTGCTGCCTTATCATCCAGCCTGAAGCGACAGGAACTGATGTACACACTCGGTTCATTGCTAGTCAGCGATGTCCGGAAATATTTTGTGACAGGGGGTGGGGGGGTGGGTGGGGGGGACAACCAAACTGCTTTTAAAATACCGCACGAACTGCAAAAAATTCCAGGTGAACACCACTACGTGTAATAGGATGTCTGTCACGATTTGATCGAGGTTGTCGAACCTTAAAGATGCTAGTGAAAGTGAGGGTGAGAGTGTGAGGAAGTACAGACCACTGCGCTGTCATTGGCTCAATGATGTCATCTCACCGTCTTTGTTACCAATCGAAACGGATTCTCTCTGATACGGCACTGGGTCCAGTAGGGCCGTAAACAGCCGGCCAGCCACACAGCAAGGGAAAAGGCACTTAACAGGAGCTTGAGCAACGTTTTCTTGCAGTTACGATCAGAAACAGCAATTCTTTTCCTCCATCGAGGTCTTTTTTGAAAAGTATCGGCAAAGCTGGCCTATTCTACACACGAACGCATTCATGTACACGTGTACACACGTGCTCACGTACCTTCACAGTGTGTGACTACACAGAGACATGAAGTAGAAGGAGGGCGAAAGGGATGAGGGAGAAAGAGGGGGGGGTGCTGAAGGAAAATGGAAACTCTGCAACACGTTGTCCCATTTCATTACGATTTACTTTCTTGTTTTCGATCATGTCCAGTTTTCGTATCTCATCAATAAACATCATCAAGTCTTAGGTATCTCATCAATAAACATAATCAAGTCTTAGGGCCCTCTGCTGCCTGGACAGAACAGAGGCATAGGATGCTTGAGCTAGGAGCATCACCGCTCCCTATCCTTAGTTCTGCGCAACAGGGACGCGGGGTTGTCAAAGATCATCACGAGTACTGGCTTCAGTGTTACAGTTGTACTATCACTTGTTGTTTTATTTGAATAAATGAAATGTTTTGGCTGTGTTCACATTTTAGTTTCCTTAAAACAATTACCTTTTTGTTTGATGAAGGAATAATGTGTGTTGTGACATTCTTAGTTTGTTTATTATACTTTTTGTGAATAAGTGAATAAAGAAACTGTTTGTTTTGCTTTCAGTTTGCCGATAACAATTCTTTCCCTGAACATAGAAATAACTTTGTATTGCCATATTTTGGTTTTGTCAATAACAAGACGTTCCATGAATAAATGAACGACGCTATCTTTCGACCTTTTTATTTTGCATATTAAACGACTACTCACTGTTAAATAAGGAACAACTTGTGATATTCTTCGTTTCTTTAAAAGAATACCTTCTGTGAATAAAGAATACATGTGTGTTGTGGCAGTCATAGTTTGCTCGCAAGAATTAAACTATGAATGAAAATAAACCTTATGTCGTGACTTTAAAAAAAATCAATCAAAATAGAAGATTGTGTACATACACAGTGGCTGATGGTGACAGTCCATTAGTCTGTCTGGGTGCAACTTTGCATTGTGACACTTTAAGATCGCCCGTAATAAGAATACTTCCTATGAATAAAACAACAACTCATAACTAAATATTCTTATTTCCTCCAAAATAATACTTTTTCCCCCCTATGAAATGAATGGGGAAACTATAAACTGAGACATTTTTTATTTACTCATGGTAATGTTTTCTGTGAATTTAGAAAAAAAAAAAGTTTGGTGATGTCTTAGGTTTTGCTCATTTTGAGAATTACCATTACAATGCAATTACAAAAAGAAAAAAAAATCAGATTAAAGATTCGTGAAGTGTAGATGACTTACAGGGATGTGAAGTGCGGATGACTCACAGGGCTACGGAGTTCTTGAGGCCTACTGCCAGTACCAAGGATGCAATCAAAAGGATGCTCAATCAGAAAGGATGCTCAATCAGAAAGGATGCTCAAAATAGAAGATTGTGTACATACACAGTGGCTGATGGTGACAGTCCATTAGTCTGTCTGGGTGCAACTTTGCATTGTGACACTTTAAGATCGCCCGTAATAAGAATACTTCCTATGAATAAAACAACAACTCATAACTAAATATTCTTATTTCCTCCAAAATAATACTTTTTCCCCCCCTATGAAATGAATGGGGAAACTATAAACTGAGACATTTTTTATTTACTCATGGTAATGTTTTCTGTGAATTTAGAAAAAAAAAAGTTTGGTGATGTTCTTAGGTTTTGCTCATTTGAGAATTACCATTACAATGCAATTACAAAAAGAAAAAAAAATCAGATTAAAGATTCGTGAAGTGTAGATGACTTACAGGGATGTGAAGTGCGGATGACTCACAGGGCTACGGAGTTCTTGAGGCCTACTGCCAGTACCAAGGATGCTCAATCAGAAAGGATGCTCAATCAGAAAGGATGCTCAATCAGAAAGGATGCTCAATCAAAAAGGATGCTCAATCAGAAAGGATGCTCAATCAAAAAGGATGCTCAATCAAAAAGGATGCTCATCAAAATAAATAACGCTAACACGTATGATTTCCGACTATCATTTAAAAAAAAAAAAAAGCTTAAGTGTCGGGAAAAATTTCTGACAACAAATACCATGTAATGACAAACTTTTTTTTTCCCAACTTTAAGGTCGTACAGAACACAGACTTTGGAAACATGAACGTTTTATTTTTTTTTTTCTTAATAAAAGGATGCGTCGAACACACTGTAACTATAAACTGAAAAAACTCAGCGCAGTGTCTCCTCTGGCAGATGGCCTCACTGAAGACCAGTGAAAGCTCCGTGTGGACTACTGGTGCTGCTTGGGATTCAGCGCCACACAACAAACCTGGATGCAGTTGTGCATAGCAGAGCAAACTGGACGGCTTTTGACACTTCAATAAATCACCCGTCCGAAAGGTCACAAAAGACGGTGTGCTCCTCCCCCCCTCCCCCCCCCCCTCCCCCCCCCCCTCCCCCGATAACCCAAAGCACATTCTTCCCCTCCCACTTACATATGTGGAAGAAAAATATTTCAAAATCAGAAGTGAATGCATTTAACTCTAAGATGTTTATTTACTAACAAGTTCTATAAGTTTTCAGCAAAATCTTATCTGCTAACTCTAACAT
>JADBJO010000242.1:597500-600000 GCA_016801955.1 Conus betulinus | reverse complement strand
CACGCACGCACGCACGCACGCACGCACGCACGCACGCACGCACACACACACACACACACACACACACACACACACACACACACGCACGCATGCATGCATGCATGCACACGTCCACTCACTCGCTTACGTATACACATAGTTTCTGCACTGTTTTGTTATTAATAAATCAATTCATCGGAAAACAAAAACAGAAAACAACCCTCACACACCAGGAGACTATTGTTGAGCAAAAACGTACCCAGACAAACGTAGCAAAACGCCGTTTAAATACACCCATGGTCACTAGATCATTGAAACACAGTCACGCACATACACACATACTTGCACGTATGTATGCAGGCACTCTGGCATACTCGTGTGTGAATGTAGTCTCTCACCACTAACAGAACAAACAGAAACCCAGGCACCTGCTGGTTTTTGTTTGCTCGAAACTCATGGACTCTAGATCAGCAAGTACTCTAGACACGAGTTAGACGATCCAGTGCGGTACACTTGTTTACACACGTACATATAACAAGGAATGGAGCTGAAAAAAATAATGGGGAGGGGAATGTGAAGGGGGGGGGGGGGGGGGGGGGGGGGGGGGGAGGGGGGAGAAAAAAGGAAAAAAAAAAACCCCACGAAATTGTCCGTGAGAAGAGGTATGTGCCGCACCTAAAAAAAAAAAAAAAAAGACAAAAAAACCAATCGAGGAAGGAACGATTATGCTCCGTTATTTGTATGCTACTGATGCACAGTTGATTTGAAAAAAAAAAAAAAAACAGTAGTGGTTTGGACTTTTAGTGGTGTATAATTGTTTCATTGCTGAATGTTATCAGAATAAATTCCATGATGTTGATATATATCCTTTTTATGTCATGATCAACACTAATTTATAGCTTTCATCGTTAGCTTTATTTTTTCTTTAAATAACTTTGTTGTCGGTCATAAACACGTTCAGAATTGATGAAGGATTTGGCTCAGTTGTTGGTGTTAAAGGTCGATTCCTATCACATTCGCATCATTCATACTTCTGCATTAATTTGTGAATTAGGGCCTATCACACGTTGTGAGACCCTGTTTATAAAGATTTAAAAAAAAAAAGCTAGACTTCAGATACGTATAGACTTTCTAAGCAGGCAGAATCAAGTCCATGTGACAAACAAAATTACAGAGTTCACACGTTGTGAGACCCTGTTTATAAAGATTAAAAAAAAAAAAGCTAGACTTCAGATACGTATAGACTTTCTAAGCAGCAGGCAATCAGTCCATGTGACAAAAAAATTTACAGAGTTGCTGGCCGTGAGAGAGAAGAAAAATGGAAGAGATTATCTTGGTTTATTGCTATCGGAAGTTAGACATAGTCTCCCAACAAAAGAAAATACACTACTCACTCGTATCTTGGGTTTTCTTTCTTACTTTCTCTCTTCTTCTTCTTCTTCTTTTTTTTCCTTTCTTCTTAAAGATTTACAGAGGGAGGGACAGACAGCTGGGAACAGATAGATGTCAAGAACGGTTCTAGAGACAACACGACTCCGCGAAAATGACGGTCTGTGTAGCGATGGCTTAAGGCTTCGTGACTGCCGTTAGTACTTAATGATAGGAGTGACAGTGTGAATGGGGAAGGGGTGGAACCGGCTGACGGAAAGAAATGAAGAAAATGATACGGAGGTTCTAAACAAGATGGTGAGAGCTGGGAGAACGTGGGACCCGAATGAAGGAGATGGCCAGCGGTTGAAGAGGCGGCGACAAGGAGACGTGTGTGTGTGTGTGTGTGTGTGTGTGTGTGTGTGTGTGTGTGTGTGTGTGTGTGTGAGTGGAGGGGTAGAACTTTGGGAGAATGCAGTGGGGTTCGATTGACATTAGGGGGGGGGGGGGGGGGGGGACTGAAATGGAAATGCGCTAGACCGGGCGCTCTGTCGTAATGAATGGTTAGCAACGTGGATTGGGGACTTTTAGGTTCAAACCTTGTTCGATGTTTTTTTTTTTTTTTTTATTTAACATTCTGTTTTTCTTTTTTTTTCTTGTCTGTACCTGTCATATTCATAGTTCAGTGTACTATGAAAAGGAAGACTGGAACAACAGAGTCGAGTCGTACCCGCTTTGAACTCATTTACCTTCTCAAGTATTACTCTTAAGTTGCTGACCCTACAGGTATGATCATGAGACCTCTCAGGTCTGCCAACAAAGGGGCATGATTATTATGACAGGAGCGGCGTGGGAAGGCCTCCAGCGTTGCAGTGTACCCACATATCAACCATAGACCTCAACAGTATCTTTTTTTTTTTTGTTCTTATCAGTATTGTCCTTCGTCGTGCAGAAACAGTTATACAGTTACTCAAAGTCTTCCATTAGTTTCCTCCCTTTGAGGCATGTGATGGCCACGACGGACGGGGTCAGTGTTCTTCTCACTCATTCAGGTTTTGAAATATAGCTGTGTGATATGATGATAATCATACTCACAACAACAATAATGATAACAATAACAATAATAATAACAATGATAATGGTAATAATTAAT
>JADBJO010000242.1:575000-580000 GCA_016801955.1 Conus betulinus | reverse complement strand
GATATGCGCGGCAACTTTGACAGGTTTCGCGCTGAAAAATCTCCTCACTAAATATGTTGATAAAATGTGTATATGTGTGTGTGTGTGTGTGTGTGTGTGTGTGTGTGTGTGTGTGTGTGTGTGTGTGTGTTGTGTGTGTGTGTGTTAGAGAGAGAGAGAGAGAGAGAGAGAGAGAGGGGAGCGCTCTTAATTCGCTTCATTTAGAAACACGTAGGTGACAGCTGCAAAATTATGATCGGCATGTTCAGTTGGGATGGACTGTTGACATGGACCAGACGCACGGTTGGAATGTGTTGGCTTATAACCTGGCAGATAGCTGTAAATGGAAATTGTAGGGACTAATGAGAAGATATGTATTTTGTTGGTTCGGTCTTAATGTTGTCTTTATGAAAATAGTGGGGACTAACGTGAAAATATTTATTTTGTTTGTTCAGTGTTGTTACCTTGGTTTTGACCCAGTATTGCGCCAGGTCTTGGTGTGAACAGTAATTATGACCGGCGAAAATAGTGACTTTTGTATTTGCAATGAAACTCCGCAATGAACAGAAGGAGGACGTTCGGTTGATTGCCGGAAGTAAGAGACTGACTTCATTACTGTTCTCACGCCGTATGTCTTACTATAGTCATAAACTTGATAATAATTGCGTTCGCTGTTTTTAACTTCGTCAAAAGCGGTGAAAATTTATGAATATTGTTTTACCGTGATCATTTGCGTATTTTAAGTAGTAATGTTGTTAAAAGGTCAGCCGACAGCCAGGGGCCATACCAAGGCTGTCATCACGTCAAAATCAATTTTGTAGATGTGTTCACGCACACAGAGTTACTCGTTTCATAAGAGCCATGATTATGATTATTTGTGTAACATTGCTTCTTTTTTGTAGAGAAAGTAACTGTTTTATGAATATTGCTTTTTTTTTTTTTTTTTAATTTCATTCACCAAGCGTACTTTGTAACGTTTCGAGGCTGACTATATCCCATACATGAAGACCCAGGCTTACACCCCTGACGCGTTTGTGCCGAATCTCGGGATTCGTCAAACGGAGCTGATCCACACGGCGCGGTGCACCATGTTTCCGGCCCTGCCACGTTTCCTCCAATCGCTTTGCTTTATCAGGTTTCCTCCAATCACGTTTTGCATTATCACATTTCCTCAAGTGCTTCTTTATTCCCACACATCCGTCACGTTTCGCCCAGAATCGGGTGGAATCAAATTGTATAGCGTCGTTGGTTGTAAAACACACACACACACACACACACACACACACACACACACACACACACACACTCCTCCCACGGGAATGCTAACACAGAGACAGGGAATCATGACAAAAGGCAAACAGAGATCTTCCGTCGACAAACACCATTTGGGAGGAGGTTTACACAATGTGGCAAATTGCGTAACCCGACATATACATTAACTCAGAAACAACAGAACCGAACAACAAAAGAAAAAGTGGAATCAGTCCAACCCCTGATTCAGCTTCGATCAGTTTTCAAATCCACTTCAATGTCGACACACAAACATGATAAATGTCGGTGGAAGACGTTTTTTTTTTTTTTTTTTTTTTTTTTTTTTTTTTTCAAGTTTTTGCTTTTGTTTTGTTTTCAAAATCCAATTACGTACCGCCATTCTTTCCGCCGCGCAACACGAATAAGATGTGTTGGTGGCAGCACCAGAGGTTCTGTCTGAATGAATGTTTGGATGAAACATTGCAGTTGAGGTTTTTGAAGTGCGGGAAGGGCCGGATCCCCCCCCCCCCCCCCCCCCCCCCCCCCCGGCACGTTAACTGTGGACTAGCATTGCGAAGTTCCACGAGCGGTCCCAGTTTTATAGGACACTAACGAATTTTGACTACCCGCCCAATCCTCATGACTTAAAACTCACAGATTGATTCAGTTCTTTGCTCTTTAGTGTCATTAGAACGTTCTGGAAAGCTTTTTTTTTTTTCTTCGGATGGCTGCGAATAATGATATTGGGAATTCGGCAGGTTTTATTGATTTATGTACTTGCAATGTGAGGCGACTGCAGGCGGAAATCTAATCAAATTATAAATGTAATTAATTGCGAACCGCCAAGCAGACGTAGACAAACGAAGCACAAGACAAACACGACGCGTTTCGACCTCTTAGGTCTTGTTCAGGCAGGATACAGAACACTCAGGACAATGAAATGTGATTGCTCGTTCATTTTCGTTTGTCCTGAGTGTTTTGCGTCTTGCCTGAAGAAGACCTAAGAGGTCAAAACGCGTTGTGTTTTTGTCTTGTGATTCGTTTGTCTACGTTTTCTTGACGGTTCGCTATTAATTACATTTAAAATTTATTCATTATGGTTTGTTTTATCGTCTGGTATAAAACATCTGACGGTTTTCAAGATGTTCTTACATTGTGGGGTCCTCTCAATAACAGTTTAAAAAAATGTGTGTGTGTGTGTGTGTGTGTGTGTGTGTGTGTGCGTGTGCGCGCGCGCGCGCGCGTGTGTGTGTATGTGTGTAAGTGGTGTGTGTGTGTGTGTGTGTGTGTGTGATCTGTTTATCTATCAATCTATCAATCTATCTATCTATCTATCTATCTATCTATCGATAGTAGACAGCTAGACAGATATATATATATATGGATAGAGAGAGAGAAATATACACATCTATTTATCAGTCAGTCAGTCAGTCTGTCTATCTGTCTTCTCTCTCTCTCTCTCTCTCTCTCTCTGTGTTTGTCTGTCTGTCTGTCTGTCTGTCTGTCTCTCCCGTCTCTCTCTCTCTCTCTCTCTCGTCTCTCTCTCTCTCTCTTTCCCTCTCTCTCTCTCGATGCCATCGTGATTTGACAGAATACACCTTTGATTTTGTTTGTTTCTTTGTTGTTGTTGTTGTGGTTGTTGTTGTTGTTTTTCCTGTCTGTGTCTTCGGCACCACTTCAGTGGCATTGCACCCACGCCACCACTCATTCCGGCTTCCCAGTCACACACCGTCTCCTCGGCGGCCTGGCTTGTCCCGTCACCCGTGGTCCCCCCCCCCCCCCCCCCCCCCCCCCCCCGCCCCTCCAATCCACAGTGAGCAGCCACTGTCTAAGTCGTCACGAGGCCACCCACCGGAGGAGACATCGCACTGTTGCCGGGTCACTTCAGTGGTGCTCAGTGGTGACTGTCCTGATCCACCATAGGCGGTACACCACACACACTAGGCCCCCTTACTGACGACAGTAATTGCCTTGTCGCGGGGCCAGCGTGAGCGAGCTCTCCCTCCGTAGGGTGCCACCACGTCCAACGACAGACAGCGGCCTTGACACGGACTTCGCCAAGGGTAGAGACGTGGAGAGGACATCAAAACCAAGGTCGCCATGAAAGCAGGGCGTGAAAGGCTGCAGAATTTGAGACTTTTTTTTTTTGAATTGCTAATTGACAAGGATGAGGATGATGAAGATTGTGCTACCGATTTCCATACTGGTCTGAGACTGCATGACAAGGCTGTACTCTACGATTAACGTCATAAAGTATGCCGGTGTCAACCAGGCCTGAGAGATGCAGAGACTTGCAGTGTGGGTCAGGAAGTTCGAGCAACAGTTTTCAGAGACGAATCTGTTCAGCGGAGAAAACTCAACTGTGTGGTTCCAGTCTTCCTAACTGAGCCCATAGGAAATTTAGCTCTGGGTAGGAAGCGGTCAGGGCAGAAGAACCCCACAAACGAATAGCTACGATGAGAATCGAACCCACGACCATCCCATCAGGGAGCCCGCAAAGCTAAACCACCTTGCCACGGCAACTGGTGACATGTGTTTGTTTGTGGGTATCTTTTTGGCGTTAACTCCATTCTTCTACAACGTTGTAACAAATGTTTTTATGTGCATTTTACGGGAATGGGCCAGAGAGTGGGCCGTAACTGGATAGATCGGCATTGTGGGCCAACAGCTATGAACGACAGAGTTTCCCTTGAGTCCGCATATCGGTTCATACCCCCCAGGGACACGCAGGACTTTTTATGACGCTTCTTCTCCGAGGCTACCTTATATATTGGTTCGTACCTTCAGTGCCCACCACCCCCCCCCCCCCCGCCTCTCCCTTCCCTCCTCCTCCCCGAAATCAGATTCCCAACTGCTTGTTTGCAGTCTCGGGGGGAATGTCGCCGAAAATTCGGGTTGCTGAGAGAAATAAACAGCACACGCAGACACACCACAGTGCACACAGGCGCGCGTGCACGAGCGCGCGCAACACATAACACCAGACACACACCCACACACACAACACCCACGACAGAACAGACACACACAAAAAACATACCGCACGCACAGACACACGAAAATACACTCATAACTACTTCTCATACGCCTCGTACTTACTCCTCTTACCACTCTCTCACTCATCCCCTCTCTCCTACTCGCTCCACTCTCCTCCTCTTCTCCACTGGCTCTCTCCCCTCTCTCTCATCCACACTCGGCATACGTCTCTCTCCTTCCGTCCACAGACACACTCATACTCACTCCGTAACACACCTTCCCTTAATATTACTCAGTACATTCAATACATATTACTACTCCCCTCCTCCGCACTCCCTCTACCCTCTCTCCTCACCCTCATAAAACGCTCACTACTCCCGTACTCTCCCACTCTCTCGGTACTCACTCTCTCTCAGAAATACCTCTCTCTCCATCTCTCCACCTCTCTCCCTTCTCTTCGGCGATCCTCTCACTCCTCCTCTCTATCTCAATCTCTCTCTCCGTCTCTCGTATCTGTCTATCTCAAAATTAGTGTGTCATGCTGTGTAACGCTTTAGCGTTGTGTTTTATATGTTTTGAATCTTAAGTGGTTTCCTTTACCCCACGTATGATTATGGCTCACCACGAGCCCCTGTTTTTGAAAGGATTCAATGTAGTTTGTGAGCTCTAAATAACTTCGCCTCGAACTTTCTCACTCCTTTTTCTTTTTTCCGCTTCCCCTCTCTCCCCTCTTTTTCCTCTCTTCCTCGTCTCTTTCTGTCCTGTCTTTGTCTGTCCCTGCTGCCTGTCCTGTAATG
>JADBJO010000242.1:547500-552500 GCA_016801955.1 Conus betulinus | reverse complement strand
TATAAGCGTTTCGTTTAAGTTCGTTTTGTAAATATATATATATATATATATATTACATTATTTTATTTATTTTTTTTCTTTGGTTAATCCTGTCTTACAATGCAACATAGTCCATGTACTCCATGCTGAGAATGAAACTGAAAGAAGAGAGGGATGGAAAGGGGTAGATAGAGTGAGGGGGGAGGGAGGGAGTACGCCGGATGGGGGAGGGGAGGGGGTCGGTTCGACTATTCCAGTATTTCCCCAACTATCCAAAGCAAGGTACCCGTCCCCCCGTCCCCAAAACAATGCCACCGGAGGCAAAATCTGACCGGGGGGAGGGACGGTATAGGGGCAGAGTGCATGACCCCGACCCCCTTGTTGGATAGGTTATTGACCATACGGTTCGCCCATGACGTCACGTAGCCCGTCGGTGAACCCGAGCGAGCGGCCCGCCGAGCGCCATGGTGAGGCGGAGAGGACCGTTACAACACAGAACCTGCTAAGCCTGCCTTCCAGTCCAGCCGGCAGGCCGGGCCAAACCTGGGAAGTCACGGGAATAGCAAGCCCTGCAGTTGGTTAGCAAGCATAGTAGGTCCCGCCCGCCTCTCCGCCACGCGCGTCGCCGACTGTGCGAGCGAACAGAGAGAGAGAGAGAGAGAGAGAGAGAGAGAGAGACTCAGCTGGCAGTGTTCAGGTGTGAATTACAGTCGGGGATGGCCACCCGCATGTGGGAAGGGCGAGGTGACTAATTTCCTTTTCGTGTGAGAAATAAATACGCTGTCAGATGACCAGTACGAGTGTGTGTGTGTGTGTGTGTGTGTGTGTGTGTGTGAGAGAGAGAGAGAGAGAGAGAGAGAGAGAGAGAGGAAATGCGTTTGTTACCTTACAAGATAAAATCATCGATTGGGTGTCTCTTATCCAGATCCTTTGCTTGATTGGCCAAGAACATTTGGGACGTGTTCGTCTCTTTTGCCATTGTTATTGTCATTATTGTTAGCCTCAATATTATTCTCACTTGCTTCTTTTGCTTCTTTGCCAGGTATCGCAAGGATTGGTGATCAATTTACCCATTTTTGTTTATCTGAAGTCTTTACCATTTACCTCTTTCCACTTCCTCTTAGTGTTTCTGAAATCCTGTGGTTACCCACCCACCCACCGACACAAAGAGAAAGAGAGAGAGAGAGTAAAAAAAAAAAAAAAAAAAAGGGGGGGGGGGGGATAGATAGAGGATTGCCTCGTATTAAATTGTTCAGAACATCTAATTAGTAACTAAACCTGTGCACCACTGCGTGATGTTAAAATTACACATGAAATACCGGTTTTGCCCCCAGCATATTTGGGGGAGGGGGGGGGGGGGGGGGGGGACGGCAAACAAGCACAACACAACCGAACCAGGAATCCCAACCCTTCCCCCCTCCCCCAAAAGTACTGTCCACCCACCTGCACTCTTCCCTAATGAAAAGTGAACTCCATTGTAAATGAAACATTTCTTGAAAATTTCTTTTTTATTTGAAACGAACTGCTATATCTCTCTTTACTTTCTCTGTCTGTCTCTCTCTGTCTCTCTCTCTCTCTCTCTCTCTCTCTCTCTCTCTCTCTCTCTCTGCGCGCGCGCGTGTATGTGTATGCGTGTGTACGTACACAACACACAAACACACGCATGTGCATGTGTGTACTTTTTGTAGTTTTCCTGCTTCAGAGCAATTAATCCACACACACACACACACACACACACACACACACACACACACACACACACACACACACACACACACACACAGAGTTTTCCTGCTTCTGAGCAATTAATCCACACACACACACACACACACACACACACACACACACACACACACACACACACACACACACACAGAGTTTTCCTGCTTCTGAGCAGTTAATCCACACACACACACACACACACACACAAATAGGTTGTGCATTCTTAATACCAGACTTGAGAGTAGAGAAATCATTTTATATCGGAATTAACAAATCGATATTTACAGCAGAATTAACAGCGATACTCCTGGCTTTAAATTACCTTTTAAACTTTCCAAAAAAAACAGTATTTCAAATTCTGTTCTGTGTTGATTCTAAATCAGCTCTTCAGGCATTTAAAAGTTTCTCAGTTGCACACAAGACCTGAAATGATCATAGAGATAAGTTGTATGATACACATGTTGATTGCAAGAGGAACCCATGTAGCTTTTGTTGGATTCCTTCACATTGTTCTTTTCATTATAATGAAAAAAGTAGACAGGGCAGCTAAACGTGGAGCCAAAAATAGTTTTGATTCAGAATTGTTTGATTTCCCCTTACCAGTACATGAACAATGTAACTTGGTTAAGTCGTATATCTGGAAAGCTTTCGAATATAGTATGGTAGATCACGTCTATAAAGAACAGTTTGATGTTAAAAGAATCAAAGAGAATTTTAATCTTAATAGAAAATTACTCTCATTAATGCACAGGTGGAAACTTAATGCATATAAAACAAAATATGTGAAAAAAACGTAGTTTGCGTATGTGGAAACAAAATTACTCCAGTTCATATTGTTTCATGCAATGATATGAAAAAAAAAAAATCATTCCAGTATTGAAGCAATAATGGGGGGGGGGGGGGGGGGGGGGGGGGGGCAAAGGATTTTTTTTCTTTAATACTGTCATCCGTTTTGACTTTAATTGATTAGTTAGTTGTTGGCTATGAGTATTTTGTTTCATGTTAATCTTCTCTTATAACTTGTGTAAAGATATTCACACACTTACACATCCACAGCTCTCTCACTCACACACACAGGCACACATATTCACACACACACACACACACACACACACACACACACACACACACACACACATATATTCGCGTGCACGCGCACCCATACATATACACATACACACATTATGTGCACGCTTGCAATTACTTCCGTACACATTCACTTTTTTTTTTGGTCTAATATCACGAATAGTGGATAGACGTTAAATGAAGGACACACACACACACACACACACACACACACACACACACACACACACATGGAGAGAGAGAGAGAGAGAGAGAGAGAGAGAGAGAGAGAGACAGACAGACAGACAGACAGACAGACAGACAGACAGACAGACAGAGGGATGAGGCTCCGCTGCAGTAGAACTACGACTTTCGTTGAAGTGTAAGAAAAGAGACACTGTGCTGTGTTGCGTCAGTGGTTTTAGTTAAGGGTTTAATGAAAACAATTTCTGAGTAAACGTTGGAATATTTGTTATTGTGTTTTTAAACAGATAGCACACACTTGCCTCCATGCATGCTTATGTTTACATTTGCAGCAGGTGCGCATGCGCACATGGGCGAGCACACGCAAACATACGTGCTCGAGCCTGTGCGCGAGCATGCACAGACATAGACAGACAGACAGACACAGACAGACAGACTCTCTCTCTCTCTCTCTCTCTCTCTCTCTCTCTCTCAGTCACACATTTGAGCACGCACGAGGCGTGGTTGCTAGCTTGTCTGTGCGTGCATGTACAACAATGTCGGTGTGGTGTGCTGGCATGATGACACTGTGTCAGTGCGGTAACAGGTGTGTGATTGCTTTACGCCTTCTTAACTACATCTCTCTCTCTCTCTCTCTCTCTCTCTCTCTCTCTCTCTCTCTCTCTCTCTCTCTCTCTGTGTGTATCTGCCTCTGTCTGTCTGTCGCTCTTCGCTCTTTCTATAACCGTGCGCGCGTATGCAATTACACACACACACACACACACACACACACACACACACACATACACACACGCACACACACGCGCACATACATACACACACACACACACGCACGCACGCACGCACGCACGCACGCACGCACGCACGCTCGCTCGCACGCACGCACACACACACACACACACACACACACACACACACACACACGTGGAATGGCTCCAAGGAACCACTGGCTGGACTGAACAGCACTTACCTTGGGGACTGTGACATGTTAAGTACAGGTTATGTGTGTTCAGTATACAAGAAGCAAAGCCCTGAGAAGATGTAGGGAAAACGTGCATCCCTTACAGTTGGAAGGCTCGCCTGCCATTGTCGGTACAACTGTTTCCACTGAAGTTATTTTCACTCCTCTGTTCCAGTCAAGATGCTTTTTCTTACAAATCCAGATTCACCCTGTACTGTCTGTCTGTCTGTCTGTCTCTCTCTCTGTCTCTCTGTCTCTGTCTCTCTCTGTCTCTGTCTCTCTCTCTCTCTCTCTCTCTCTCTACGTCGCTGTCTATCTGCCTGTGTCTGTCTCTCTCTCTCTCTCTCTCTCTCTCTCTCTCTCTCTCTCTCTCTCTCTCTCTCTCTCGTGATTATCTCACTACTGCTCTCTTTTCAAAACTCTATCCAAGAAATCCGTGTTTTTGTTTATTTTGTTTGTTTCCAGGAATGTGCGCGAGATCGAAAACAAGATGGTCGTGACATGACATGATCCGGGTTTTCCATTCTAGTACAAACGAGGCCAAGTCACATTCTGACAGCAGAAAACGTGGGGAGGGAAAGACGTAAAAGGATGTGAATTCATTTACACACCACACCACAACACACCACTCCACACACACACACACACACACACACACACACACACACACACACGCACACACACTTACCAAAGCTATTCAGCTATGTACACATCGAGAGGAGGGAAGTCCCTCCGTCCTCTCTGCCCCTGTCCTTCCGTTCTCCACCCTCGTCCTGTACTTCGCCTTCCCATTTCACCATAATTATGTACTTTCCCGCTGGTCTTTCCCGTAGTCATTCAATAGGGGGGAAGGGGCGACCAGCGCCGTATTTCTGTGAAGAAAAAAAAAAATCGTCATCAATACATGTTATGGGCAATCATCGTTGGCGGCAAAGAATACGGCAGATATTATGCTCTGTGTTCCGCTGCCACCCCCACCCCCCACCCCACTCAGGGTGTGTGTGTGTGTGTGTGTGTGTGTTGTGCGCGTGTGCGTGCGCTCTCTCTCTCTCTCTCTGTCTGTCTCTGT
>JADBJO010000242.1:530000-537500 GCA_016801955.1 Conus betulinus | reverse complement strand
GAGGGGGGGGGGGGGGGGGGGGGGTGAGAGAAATTTGGGATTGGGGGTGGAGTGGAGAACCGTGCATTGGGGAGTGTGAGTGGAGCTGTGCATGTTGAGTTGTGTGGGAAGCTTAGTATTGGGGAGAGGGGAGGTAGGGGGAGGGGGGGGGGGGGGGGGGGGGGGGGAAGGGAGAAGAGACGTTTAATCTGAAATCGGGCAAACGGATCCGAATCGGAACGAAGGATTCGACCGCAGGCGCCGATCCACCTATCCACCAAGAACTGTTCCAGAATTGGTTCTGTAATGTCTGCGCCGTCTGGCTGACAGACGGACAGACCAACCAGGCCACCAACCAAACCAGCCAACCAGCCAACATTAGACATGGGTGAAGACGTAACCCTGTGGAGGGCAATAAATCACATCATAATATATATCGGTACCGCTGGCTCCGTGTGTTGCGTAGCTCTGGCGCCCGTCCTCGCATGACGATGGGAGCGTGGCACACGGTGCATGTGGGTCGATTGCTCTGGGCCGTCGGGCTTCGTATTTGGAAAACATGCAGACAGACATTGCAGACACGTGCAGAGTTTCCCTGTCTCAGTCTCTGTCTGTCTGTCTTTCTGCCCGTCTCTGTCTGTGTGTCTGTGTCTCTCCCTCCCTCTCTCTCTTTATCACTTTTACTCGCGCACCCAGGCACACACACACACGCACTCAGGCATACAGGCAAACACACTCACACATGCACACACACACGCACGCACGCACGCGCACACACACACACGCACGCTTGCACGCACGCACGCACTCACCCAAGCACTCACTGAACCTCTCCCCCCACACCCGACCCTTACACACACACACACACACAGAGAGAGAGAGAGAGAGAGAGAGAGAGAGAGAGAGAGAGAGAGAGAGAGAGAGAGAGAGAGAGAGAGAGTCAGAAAGACAGACAGACAGATGGCAGGGAATGGTTGGTTGGAGCTGTGGGCAGGAGAGAGAGAGAGAGAGGGAGGGAGGGAAGGAGGGAATTTGTGCGTGGTATGTACATTAAACATGCGCGTGAGCGCTTGTGTGTGTGTGCGCGCGCGCGCGCGCTCCCATTGTTTGCCTTAGCAGGGTTTCAAAGATCGAACAGGGAGTCAGTCCCGTTTCCAAGCGTAAGTTATCACAGTCATTATCACGAGACAAAACCACCAGACTCTCTCTCTGTCTCTGTCTGTCTCTCTTTCTCTCTCTCTCTGTCTCTCTCGCTGTCCCTGTCTGTCTCTGTCTCTCTTTGTCTGTCTGCCTGTCCGTCTGTCTGTCTCTTTGTCTGTCTGTCTGTCTGTCTCTCTCTCTCTCTCTCTCTCCTCCTCTCTCTCTCTCTCTCTCTCTCCTCTCTCTCTCTCTCTCTCTCTCTCTCTCTCGCTGTCTGTGTGTCTCTGTTTCTCTCTCTGTCCATCTCTCTCTCTCTCTCTCTCCTCTCTCTCTCTCTCTCTCTCTCTCTCTCTCTCTCTCTCTCTCGCTGTCTGTGTGTCTCTGTTTCTCTCTCTGTCCATGTGAGTTGGCAGACTTGTGGAACTACGTGACAGGGACCGGTCGGGGTGGGGGTGAAGGAAGGGGGGGGGGGGGGGGGGGGGCGTAGAAGCCTTACGTAACCTCATCCCCCTCATATCAGTGTGGATGATGAAGTATTATGTCCGCCCGATGTGAAAACTTTGCGACCGAATTCTTGTTACCGAATTCTCACAGCGCGTCTCTCCCCCCCCCCCCCCCCCCCCTCCTCCCTGCCGCATTAATCCCCCCTGTTAAACTCCTCCCGCCCTCCCTTTCTCCGCCGTCGTGGGAAAATCCGGAGTGGTGGGGGTGGGAGAGAGAGAGGAGAGAGAGAAGAGAGAGAGAGAGAGAGAGAGAGAGAGAGAGAGAATGTCTTGAAGTAGAAGTGTACCCCCACCTTCCGGACATCTGATTAACTTTCTCATTGTAGATACTCTCTTTGACTCTGTCTTTTCAATTTCTTCATGTTTTTTTTTTTTTCCATGTTCGTTTCCCGTCGCCCAGTGTTGTTTGTTTGTTTTTCACCTTTTTTGTGGCCCATTCACCTGTGTTTGTTTGAGGTAGTTTTTTCGCTTTCTTTAATGAAATGTGTTGTACATAGACGTTATTACACGCCTTTTTTATCTGGATTTTTTTTTTTTTTTTTACTTTACAAATAGTTTATCGCTTGCCGTCCTCTGTTGATGTAATGTGGAGACCAGGTAGTGTACTAGTAATGATGCTCGGCATGAACAAACACTTAGTGTCCATTCTTTCGTTCTTCAGTGTCTGATTGTTCGTATGGGCTTTCATGTTCTTCTTTCTTTTTTTTTTTTGAGCTGAAATCTTGCCAACATCACGATTGTTTCTCTCTCTGTTGTGTCTCTGTCTCAGCCTGTCGCGTCTGTCCGTCTCTGTCTGTCTCTCTGTCTCTCTTTCTGTCTGTCCGTCCGTCCGTCTGTCTGTCTCTTTCTCTGTCTCTCACTCCCCCCCCCCCCCCCCCCCTCCTATATCTCACCTTCGGTCTGTGTGTGTCACTGTCTGTCTATCTGACTGTCAGTTTTTTTTTGTCGGCCTGTGCTTGTCTGTCTGTGTCTCTCTGTCTGCCTGCCTGTCTCTCTCCGTTGTCTCTCCCCTCATCCTCAACCCCTCCCCAACCCCCCCCCCCCCCCCCCCCCCCCTCCTCCGTTCTCGGCTATTGCGACGTTCACTGTTGGTGAGATTTTTGAGCATGCAACGGGGTTTTTTTTGTTTGTTTTTAAAAAACATCGTCATTGAGGAAGCCATCGTTCCGTCTTTAAGGGAATGTCTGGACACGACACAAATGTGCATGTGTTCTGTTCGCGTGCTGTGATCCATCTCACCAACCCACACGATGGGGTCTCCCTCCTTCCTCTGCCAGAAAGCTGGACTGGGATTTACCGTGCGTGCACCATTCCTGATGCTGGCGTTCACAAACGGGGCCTCGGTATACTTTCAGTCTGATCCGAAGGATTAGGAAGGGACTGAAGACTGCACAGTCGTTGTTTAACTCCGTCGAGGAAAGAAATCTCGTCTGACCTGAACTTGTCTCCGGTGGCAATCGAACCCCGGATCTTGGAATCAGAGTCTGACACCTGATCCACGGGGCCTCCTCCGTGTGACTTGTTTGGGTCGAAAGGAGAGCCGAGCGAGCGAGGGGAACACAAAAAAGTTTGTGTAACGAGACCCGTCAAACCCAGTGAACCAAACGCGCACAACATCGCGAAAGGGAACGCCATTTACCATCCGAGAGATCTTCTCCCCAAGACAGACAAACGTGAACGTAGAGGACTGGAGGGGGAAGGAGTGAGGGAAGGGGAGGGAGAGGGAGGGAATGGTAGCAGGGAGAAGGAAGGAAGGCGTGACAGAAATGACTTGAATACGCTTGGATGACGTTCGTTTGAGGGTGAACAGGAGTGGGTTATCTCTCTGGGGGTGGTAGGTTTTGCTCTCTGACAATATAGAACAAGGAAAAAATCTGTCAAGAGTACATAATCCAGTACGTGAATGAAAATGGAGATTAGAATGGGGTGGAGGGACGCCTGCAGAATGTGTCAGTTATACATAGATAAACAAAACAAAAAATCGGGTGTGACTGCATTGCAGGAATAGATAGATAAACTAGTATACTGATTGTCCATATCAATAAATGGACTGATAAATGTAGCTATTTTTCCAGCTTTTTTCGTGTGCGTGATGGATCTGACTGAACTGGCGTTCCCACGACATGATTCTGTGCAAAGAGGGCGGAGGAAAAGCCTTATGCTGATAGGCCGTTGACGTCAGTCAGGTTTAGGTTGCTGCCATTGCCGGGTTTCCTGTCATGTGTTCACGATATCAGGCTGAGGTGATGTCTGTTGAACGGACTGCCAGTCGGTCAGCTCTCTCTCTCTCTATGTCTCTCTCTCTCTCTCTCTCTCTCTCTCTCTCTCTCTCTCTCTCTCTCTCTCTCTCTCTCTCGTCTGTCAGCCCCAGGCGAGCTAGCACGAGCCATGCCACACTCCACACAATGCAGAATCTCACCACCTGCCATTTGCCATGCCACACTCCATACAATGCAGGATCTTACCACATACCATTGCCATACCACTCCATACAATGCAGGATCTCACCACATACCATTGCACACCACACTCCATACAATGCAGGATCTCACCACATACCATTGCACACCACAATTTCCTCATCACGCAACGTTTTTCTGCGCAAGATGCTAGTACTGTGATGGCATCCGTGAGAGTCCGAACTCAGGTCATAACACCGCCTACCAATTAAGAGGGTGCTGGTGGTGTTCATAGTGCAAGGGGAGGGGGTCGGGAGGTAAGGGACGAGAACGGCGTGACTGAAACCAAACTGGATAAAAGACGCGGCCTTTTGTTTTTGACTTCTCAGATCTGGTTTACCACTACGATTTCGCCGTATTTTGTACACATATATGACCAAAAATTATGACGAATACGACAAACAAAAAGAAATATGCGTTAGAAAAAAATATTCTAAAGATGGTGTGATGGCAGGTAAAAACGAATTCCTTCTCCTGGCGCCCCCCCCCCCCCCCCCCCCCTCTACCCGCACCCCAACCCATGTTTTTTTTTTTTTTTTTTTATAAAGATTTGAAATTGAGAACACACTCTCTATGGAAAATACGCTCATTTTTTAAAAAAAATTGAGAAATACGCAAATAGCAGTTTTAGCGTAAACAGGCTTGATTCCTGTTTAATGAGTAGGGCGACGCACGATTTCGATTCGCCGAACTATTTGAGGACTCTCCTCGCATTTGGTACATGCCAAGATCGCTATTCAGCTGCAGCCGCTGTGAAGCGATGCTAGTATTTTGTGGTGGATAGAGAGAATAACAGTGTCAACGGCACCAGGCGTCATGGGGCGGTGGTTAGCGTCGCGAATTGCGGGCCCGAAAGTCGTGGATTCGATTCCCGTCAGAGCCATTTATTTGCGAGATATTAGGGCCCCGACAGGACCGTACCCGGAGTGGAGTTTGTGATGAACTCTGTTGGGAGGACTGAAACAAGATAGTCGAGCTTCATCCACGAAATGGATATGCGTCTTTGAGAGAGTTGCACATGTTTCCTGACCAGCGCTGCAGGCGTCTCTCTCTCGTAACTGGTTGACGTAGGACTATACATACATTATTAACGTAAATGTAGACTACAACCTTGTCATATAGAGTGCAACTCCATAACGACGTCATCATCATCCTCATTCTCGTCGATCAGCATAAAAAATTATACGACAGAATGGGAAATCCATTACATCTTCATCATTCCCATTCTTATCGATCGGCATAAAAGAAAAGTTATACGTTAGAATGGAACTTAGTGGCGACATCTTCCTCATCCTAATTGTCATCGATCAGCATATAAAAGTGTTAATCCCCCATCCCCCCCCCCCCCCCCCCCCCCCCTTCATTCATACCCTGCCCTCAAAGTGACCTCAAGGTGACCTCAGCTGCTCTCCACATCTGTGTCCTTGAGGATAAGTGTCGGCGTCGTTGTCATCGGCGAGTTGATGGAGACTTTATTGGACGGACTCAAGAGCGGAGCGAGAGGTGGGGGTGAGGTGGGTAGGGTGGTGGTAGTACACTCGGCGGGCGACTGAGCAATGATTGTAGTTAGTGGAGCTGGTGTCCAGCGTATGTTGAACGTACACGTTGAACAAGAACGGGCGCCATTAACACCAACCGAAGGACTCCAGTGACGACTTGAGGTAGACTGCTCCTCGTGTAGGACTGCCGGCGGGAGACAGCCAGGATGTGGCTATCAACAGGGAGCCGAAGTAGGGCTGTGTGAGAGCTATACCTCTAAGTGTTGTGTAAGATGAACGCTCACCCCCCCCAAGCCCCGCAACCAAAAACAAACAAACAAACAAAAAAAAAAAAAAAAAAGGGGGGGGGGGGGGGGAACTTCCTATCAAAGGACGTTATATTTTTGGGTGCAAACAAGAGGGAAATGATAATGTCAGTGGAAAAAATGTTTGTTTTTGACCTCAGCTCCTTGGTGGAAAAAAGATGTTTGTCTTTGACCCAACCCTATTGTGAAAAAAAGATGTTCGTCTTTGACCTCAGCCCCGTTAAGACAACATTTGTCTCGTGTGTGTGGAAGATAAAACGTTTTTTTTTTTTTTTCTTTTTTTCTTTAAAGGAAATAATCTGAATTAGAAATCAGATTGTTTACGCTACATTTCTGATCTTTCCCACGGCTGAATCCAATGTTTAAAGTGTTGATGTAATTACATGTCGGGCTGCGTGATTTGCCGAGATTTTTTGCATATACTTCCATGCGATGGGTAGAGACAGCTCTGCATGCAATCAGTCCGGCGAGCAGGCACGCGCGCGCATCTTTCCAAACGGAAACAGCTGTTGGCCTTGCCTTGCAGGCTGCACACCAACAATTAATGCGCCAAGGCCTTGCTTAAGGAGTCGAGTATTTACAGACTGGCGCAATTAGATTGTTTCGAGAATTTTCATCGTGTCTGAAAGTTGATTCTCCTCGTTTTCTTTCATACGGCCATCAAGGTACAAGCCAGCTGGTTCCAAGCAGACAGTTTGAAATCAAAGGAATCAGACTTTAGGGGTGCTACGACCTGGCGCAGAGGTAGGGTCATGGGTGAGTGCGAAGGCCTGAAACGTGACGTCAGCTAAAGGGGGGAGGTCATGTGTTTGAAGATTGCATATGATGTCATAGGTGGACATCCACCTAAAACAAGTGAGATAATCGGTGGAGAGCTGTTGTGTTGAACAGTCATCAAGTTTTACATTAAATGCTGGCTCAGACTTACTGCTAGGCCTCAAAAACGCTTACATGGATTATACATAATACAGTGATTTAGCGCTAAATCCTAATTGCGGCATGTGCCCTGCAGACTAAGGCGGAGACCAGGAGGAGTGTGTGTGAGTGAGTGACTGAGTGAGTCGGCGGGCGACTTGGTCACATTACATGTTTCATTCTCGTGTCTACATGTGCGCGTTCGTTCCGCACAACAACCCCCCCGACGAGCCTCTGGTTGGAGCGTTTCTCGGTCAGCGAGCCTGTTTTGTGACCTTGAGTCGGGTCGGCATGGGAATGTTTTCGTTCGCTCATGGCCGCGTGGCGGCGGCTTTCCTGAACGCAAAACACGTGAGAATGACCATCACCATCATTCGAGAGTCGCTTGTTGTGTTCGGAGTGCGTGCGTTCGTGTGCGTCGTACTCCTGCGTGGATGTCAAGCAAGAACCAAAAGCGCGTGATCTTTTATGTAGATGTTCTGCTGATTGTTGGGGAGGGGGGGGGGGGGGGGGGGGGGGGGGAAGGGGGGGGGGGGGTGAGAGTAAGCGTTTGGGGTGGGGGGGGTGGGGGGGGGGGTGGGGGGGGTGGGAGTGGGGGGGTGGGGGCGGGGGTGTGGGAGGAATGAGACTGGGAGTGGGAGAGAAGGGAGAAAGCCGCGAATTCCCCCAGAATTTTTGTTGTGTGTGTGTGTGTTGTGTG
>JADBJO010000242.1:510000-517500 GCA_016801955.1 Conus betulinus | reverse complement strand
CGTGATGACATTTTATGGGAATATACTTAGGTATATCTTCATACAGTTACACACAGACACACACGCACGCACACGCACACACGCACACACACACACACACACACACACACACACACACACACACACACACACACACACACACGCGCGCGCGCGCGCGCGCGCGCGCAAAGAAAACTGGAGCCTTTGTTTACTGTCAGCGTAAATGATACCACTTTATCATTATCATGATTGTTGTTGTTATTTATTATTATTATTATAAATGTGATGATGATGGTGATGACGCTTATTGTTGGCGCTGATGTTTATTTTATTTATTTATTGATCTGTTTTTTTTCTTCAAGAGATTCGACGTGGGCTATGGCGATGGGTGGATAGATGGGGGGGTGGGGAGATGGGGGAGTAGTGGTGGCGAAGAGGGAAGGGGAAGGAGGTGACAGGGGAGGGACGGGTAGGGTGGATGATACAGGGGGCTGGATAGAGTGATACGGCGCTCGGGGAGAAACGGGGAAAGGACGGGTTGGTGTGGGGGGGTGGGGGGGGGGGGGGGGGGGGGGGTGAAGGGGAGGAGGGAAAGAGGGGGAATGGATGATCTTCGTTTGAAGATGCCACTAAGCCGCTCCCTGACTAGCATATCCCGTCATTACCAGTGACGGCTTTAAAATGCGACGTCTCCCCCTCTTCCCAGCGCGCGGCACCGTGATCAATATTGTTCCCGGCATCATTAATTAATGAATGGTGCGGTGGGAACCGACTGCCGCCAGACAGCCCCCCCCCCCTCCCACTTCCCCTCCCCTCCGCACTTCCCGTATCTCTCCTCCCCCCCCCCCCCCCCCCCCCCCTGCTCGTTCTGTGGGGTGTGAAGCGAGGCTGCTTTTCTTTTTTTTTCTTTTCATGCTAGACATGCTTAATATAAAGAAAAAAAATACGCTAGGTTGTTCAGTGGCAGCAGCGAGACTTTGTTGTCTTGTCTTGTCATCGAGTGTGCGTGTGCGCTCTGTGGGGGTACTGTGTGTGTCGTCTCTGTGTCTGTCTTCCTCTTCTTCTTTCTGTCTGGTCATCGAGTGCATGTGCACTCTGTGGGAGTACTGTGTGTGTCATCTCTGTGTCTTTCTCCTCTCCTTCTTTCTGTGCGTAATACCGATTTTGACGATGGTGACGGCCCTGGTTGGGCTGTAGTCTTGCAACATGAATTGAAAACTGTCTTTCTGTCTCTCTCTGTCTCTGTCTCTCTGTGTCTGTCTTTTCTGTCCCTCTTTGTCTGTGTCCCTGTCCGTCCCTTCTCTCTCTCTCTCTCTCTCTCTCTCTCTCTCTCTCTCTCTCTCTCTCTCTCTGTCTCTCTCTGTCTTCTTCTTCTGTCTGTCTCTCTGTTTCCCTCTGTCTGTGTGTGTGTTGTGTGTGTGTCTGTCTGTCTGTCTGTCTGCTCTCTCTCTCTCTCTCTCTCTCCCTCTCCCTCCTCCCTCCCTCCCTCCCTCCCCTCCCTCTCTCCCCCACCCTGTCTCGTCAGCTGAACAACAGGAAACGAACGCATTCTTGTTTGCTGAATGCAGTGTGCATATGCCTTTGTTATGTCGTCTGTGTCGCTGTATTTCTCTGCGTCCCTCGCCCTTCTCTTTCCCTCCACCTCCCCTAGTCTCTCTCTCTCTCTCTCTCTCTCTCTCTCTCTCTCTCTCTCTCTCTCTGTGTGTGTGTGGTGGGGGGGGGGGGGGGGGCTGTAAGCAACATTACCTTACCTTGCTTCTCTCTCCACTCGCTCGCTCCATCCCTGATACTGCTTGTGCGTGTGCTTGCAGGAAGGCGTGGGCATCCATGCTGTCACACGGCTAATTAGATATAACTCGGGATGTTTGTACATGTCGTTATTCTTGGACACGCATGTCTCTGCATTATCATTATTATTAGTAGTAGTAGTAGCATTATCGTTAGTAGTATTAATGAAAATGTTTTGAGAAGTTTGCCCTTGGAAGACACACACACTACACACACACACACACACACACACACACACACACACACACACGCACATTCATTCATTCACTCCCCAGACCCGTGCCATCCGGATTTGCGAAGTGGGAGGAGGGAGAACGTGTGTGGTGAACTCATCACTGTGAAGATTTCCTCGCCGGGGCGAGTGTGTCTGATGTGCTCTGATCATGAACAGACCCTCGCAAGAGAGAGCTTGATGGTGAGAGAAACGTGAAATCTGGGCCTGTGCTGCTTTAATATACTCTGACTGGGGATGTGGGAAGGAAGAGAGGGATCGAGTGTGTGTGTGTGTGTGTGTGGGGGGGGGGGGGGAGTATTTGGGGAGGGAGGGAAATGGGGGGGGGGGGAGGGGGGGGGGCTGTTTTATCGCAGTGTTCGCGGAAGAAGGGGAAAAAGATGTCGGGATAGGGTGTAGAGGGAGAGGGAGGGTTTTAGGGAAGAGGGGCGCCGGGTTTTTAAAAGGGTGGGCGGGTGGAGGCGAAGGGTAACGGTGAGGAGTGGGGTGGAGAGGGGGTTGGGGGGGGGGGCTTGTTTATATTTACAAGTGCGAGACCTGTCTGACTGTCGGTCGTCTGTTTTGTCTCTTTCCGTGGGTGGATATATGGAATGGAATGTCTGGAATCCTTATACCGGCTGTTATTGCGGGGGCTTGATTCCTCTCTCTCTCTCTCTCACTCTCTCTGAGTCTCTCTCTCTTTTACTCTGTCTGCCTGTCTGTCTGTCAGTCCGTTTCTGTCTGTCTGTCTGTCTCTCCCTGCCCCTCCTCTCTCTCTCTCTCTCTCTCTCTCTCTCTCTCTCTCTCTCTCTCTCTCTCTCTCTTCTTCTTCTTCTTTCTTTCTTCTTCTCCTTCTTCTTCTTCTTCTTCTTCTTCTTAGTTAAAAGACGAAGTCGCATTGTTAGTATGTGTATGTGCATTTTACGCGAATTGAAGTGTGTATGCGTGTGTGTGTGTGTGTGTGTGTGTGTGTGTGTGTGTGTGTGTGTGCGCGCGCGCGCGCGCGCGTGCGTGTGTGCGTGTGTGCGTGCGTGCGTGCGTGCGTGTATGCGTGTGTGCGTATGTGTGCGTGTGCGTGTGTCCCTGCGCGTGCGCATGTGTGCACGCGACTCACTCGTGTATTGTCTGTTTCCTCTAGCCGCTACTTCACCAGCTTAATTTAAGAACTGAAGCATTGCGTCATACTACTCAGACCCTAAATGCCAAGAAACGGTCTGTCATCCACACAGTCGTCCTCGTTGGACTGTGATGGAGTCCGTCCTTCTCTGGAGTCTTCAGTCCGGACAGACACACCAGATCCTTAAGGACACCAGAGGGGGGGGGGGGGGGGGGGGGGGGGGGGGGCTTTTAAAACACTGGGTTGAAAACGAACCTGACATTTCAGTGGACCCCCCCCCCTCCCCCTTCCCACGGGGCTGTGTAGGGCTGTAAGGAAGCTGGCAAAGTCTCCAAGCTAGGCAGCTAACAGGAGCCAACTGCGCATCAAATTTATGTGAAGAGCCGTTTTAGAAACGCGTGGAGACAGCATCTGCAGACCAGGACTTGGGGACGATGGAATCTATCAGCTGGATGGAACACCACGGGTCACCACCTTCAGACTGAGTTCAGGACCTTGTGTCAGCTTCTGTCACATCTCTTCAGACTGGGAATCTCCCACATGGAAGAAGACAGTGCCCGAGTGGCACTGGTCCGCCAACACCAGCCCTCGTTCTTCAAACCACGGCAGGAAACGTGCAGGGGGAGTGGCAGTGGTCCGCCAACACCAGCCCTCGTTTTTTAGACCACGGCAGGAAACGTGCAGAGGACCTTGGGGAGAAGCTGAGGGGATTGGCGTTGTCGCTGAGCAGACGGCCGACCTTGCCCACGCAACCGGACTGCCCGTTTAGCAAAGCCAGGAACGCAGAAGAACTTGTTTACACTAACATATTATCATTAATTGGGGGGGGGGGGGGGGGGGGGTGGGGGGGTAGGAGGTGGGGGGATGTGGGTGTGTTGTGTGTGTTGTGGGGTGGGGGGGGGGGGGGGGGGGGGGGGTTGGGGGGGGGGGGTGTGTGGGGGTCGGGGGGGGTCTGCATGCATGAATATGAATAAGGATCAAAGAGCGATCAGTGAATCGTTTTACCTCACAAGCGGAACTTTTTTTTTTTGTATCCCTGCATGTTTGTTCATTCAGGACACGGTGGTCCCCGTGAGATACCTCGTCTTGGAATTGCTCTTGGCTACAGTGTATGTCACGTCATATTGCTGTTGATCCATATAACGCGGCGAATAGCGCTGATTTGTCTCGGGGCAGGAAATTCGCTGATTGTCTCGGGGCAAGGGAAATTCAAAAGGGGAGAAAAACCCCGAAAAGAGCTCACACGAGTCAAAATATCAAGGTCAGCAAGACGAACACGCAGGCCATTTCAGCGCCGCAGCAGTCCAGTTCAAAAGCCCAAACAAAATAGCCGGTATTCAATACAAGCAAAGCTATCAAGATTGTCACTCCAACACACAGGTCCTCACAGCTGTGATCCATGGTAAAAGGAAGCAAACCAGACAGTGTATGAGCGAATAGCACGAAGGTTTATCGGCAAACCACTTGGGCCAGACAGAAGATGAGGAGGACGCATGGTGCGTACCATGTGATTAGCCGGCCACTCCTCATCAGTCTCAGATGCTGATAGACTAATGGGATCGACATGGCGTTCAAATAGACGTTATTCAAACAGACCCCTAGAAGACCTTGTTCAGGGATGTTCGGCCGGACTGATTTTTTTGTTTTGGTTGTTTTCTTTTTTTTTTTTTTAAAGATAAACGTACGTGTGTGTGTGTGGTGTGTGTGTGTGTGGTGTGTGTGTGTGTGTGTGTGTGTGTGTGTGGTGTGTGCGCGTGCATGCGTGTGTGTGTGCGTGCGTGTGTGCGTGCGTGTTCTTTTGACCAAAACATTGCAGTGGAGAACAGACACAGTTTTAAGGCGTTTTTGGGTATATTTCAGGGAAGCTGGGGCTATTGATGGTTTCCTTCCCACGTTTTGCCCATGGAAACAAAAACATTACTCAGAACTGATTCTGTGGATGTGACAGCCTTAGGATGGCCTCCTGCGGTCGAACTGGCGGTGAACGTGGAACGAAAATAAACGCATCCCGCATCAGGGTTCTTATCCAGGTGAAAAGAAAAACAAGGGGAAAAAGATCAACAGTGGACCACACAGAGCATGCTAGGGCTATCAGCCAGTGGAAAGGAAATTCAAGATAATGTTGCGTACCAACAAAACGATGAAAAAAGAACATTAACACCCAACCAGGAAAAAAAGACTTGAAACAGCCCACGCACAGATCAGAGCTGTTAATCCAGACAGGGGGGGGGGGGGGGGGGGGGGGGGCGGTTGAAAAAGAAAAAGAAAAAAGAAAGAAAAGAAAAACCGAATCCACGGTTACTTGCGGTGCAGGAAGCTACAAAGATATGCACGTTTTAACAAGGATGTCCTTAGGAAAACTCATTGGTGAGTGGGTGGACAAGTATGAGCGCGCGAAAATCTTTTTTCTGTATTCTGTCTGTGTCAGTCTGTCTGTCTGTCTCTGTCTCTGTCCCTGTCTCTGTCTCTGTCTCTGTCTCTCTCTGTCTCTCTCTCTCTCTCATGCACGCACGCACGCACACATCTGTCTCTGTCTGCCTGTCTGTCTGGTCATCTGTGTGTGACTGTCTGTCTCCCCCCCCCCCCACCCCCCCCCCACCCCCCCCGACTTGTGAGTTGACTTCAACACGATGACGGGCTGGGCTATAAGCAATATTACCTTACCTTACCTCCTCCACCCCCGCCCCCCTTGCGTCTCTCCCCCCACCTCCCACCCCTCCCAGTTGTGACGAGAAGGTGATGATGGTGGCACGGGAGCAGGGTGGTGTCGTGTGCGGTTTGTGTTGACGTGTTTACCAAGCGCGGGTAGAATGCGCGCGTTGGTGTGTGCTTCTAATCGATGTAGACTTTATACGTACTAGCTGACGTTTATTTAAACGTGGAAGAAAGGTATTTCCACCTGGAAAGGTGATCGATACCCCCCCACTCCCCACCCCGGCCACGATGTGATGACGCTGGGAACGTGATAGAGTCATTACACACCTGTGGCAAGTGACGGAGAGGACGGAGGGAGAGGTGGGGGGGGGGGGGGGGGGGGGGGGGGGGGGAGTCTCGGAAAGCTATGGTGTCTCGGTGGGCAGTGGATTGAAGTGGAATGGTTGGAAGGGATAGTCAACTGAATCAATATTGTCCCTGTTGATTGGATTCAAGGTGGATCCAACCCATAACCCCCACCCCCCCCCCCCCCCCTCTCCCCAAACCCCCACCTCTAGTGTGGTGTGTGTGTGTGTGTGTGTGTGTGTGTGGTGTGTGTGTGTGTGTGTGTGTTCGTTCGTTTGCGCACTCATGGGTATGTAATGATACTTTTTGTCATCTCATCGTTCCCGCAGTCTCGTGCTGAGGTTGTAAAAGCACCTGTGATGTGTTCCTGACATCTCCCGTCTGTTGAGTACGGCAACACAGTAGCTCCATAAGCCGATAATGATGGCACTTTTACCGGGAAAAGGGGAAAGCGGTGTGATTGTCTTTCAGGAAAATGGGGTTAAAAGCTATAATCTCTGAGGATCACAGCTGTTTTCCTTGGGATTTATGGTTTTTTTTTCCGTTTGCCCTAAGGGATTGCAAGTGTTTTCCCTATTTCTCAAGGGAAAAGTTACACACGCACACACACACACACACACACACACACACACACACACGTATTATCTATATATATATACCACTCAGGACTGTTCCGTATCTTTTGATCTCCCTTGCATCCTTAAATGGATCCTCAAGCATAGGCTCAAAGATTGTCCCTTACATTTTATACTGTTTGCGTAATGTTCTTAGTTTTCAACAACTTTTTTTCCTCTCTAAACTTTCGTTTTTTGTTTAATTCTACTACCTTTCGCTGGCTGCTTTGGGGGGTGCTGTTGCATCTTTTTCGAACCCTTGGCGGTCGGACACCACACAGAATTATGGACTGGTGTTTCTCTATCTGACGCCAAGAGCACAGACGCAATGAGCCGTGTTCCCCTGATGAGTCCGATCCAGCGAACGAAAGGCCTCGGAGCAGGCGACACATATAGATCTGTCTTCGAGAGGGATTGCGATATTAGTTTTCTCATGCAGCTAGTGAAGGGGTTTTCATATTTATGATATATAATTTCCTATTTATTTCATTTTCAATTTTTTTTTTCCCTCTCAGTTTCAAATCTTTGCCAAGGCATTATTATAATGATGGAAGAATGTTAAACCTGCACTTGTTTTCCCCCACTACATAATGTTTCAGCATTATATATATATATATATATATATATAACACCTTCAGGATGATAACTGTTTTCACTCCTTTCGCTAGATACCAATGATACCAGCGTCCGGCCCTAGTGGGGTTCACCTTCGCTAGATCCCAATGATAAAGCGAGCAGTCACTTAGTTAAGCGGCGATCATTGCTTATTTTCCCTGCTAATCCCTGTGTTA
>JADBJO010000242.1:495000-500000 GCA_016801955.1 Conus betulinus | reverse complement strand
TCTGTCTAAACGCAGGGTAGCTGAAAAACAGGGGGATCATCATCATCCCACCCCATAGTTATGTTTTGTAGGGATGATGTACAGATGCTTGTTCATTGTTGGGTCAGTGCCCACAAATGACCGATGAAAAACCTGATGAAGAAAAGAAAAGAAAAGAACATACAAGACGACTTAATCAGTTTCCCTCTGTGAAGAATGTAGAGAACCCAGTATTTTCCCCTGCTTTTTGGTTGGGAAAAAAAACAACAAACAGCAGCAACAAAGGATCAACAATTATCAGGAAAAAAAATAATTTCTATTTTCCTCGCTTTTTGAAAACATTCAGCACCACTTCTCCCAACAAAACCACACACACACACACACACACGCACGCACGCACGCACGCACGCATACGCGCGCGCTTGCAGACACCATTAAATTTTCACTGCCTTTTGTTATGCAGACACCGAAAGGATTCTCTTTTTGTCTGCTATTTGTGAAAACAAATACAAACCAACCAAACCAAAAACAAACACACACACACGCACACACGCACACACACACACACACACACACACACACACACACACACACACACACACACTATAATAAAACCCTCCCCCAGGCTTTTAATGCATTAAAAAGGGCCTAACACAAACTAGCAGGCATCGCAATTAGAGACAGCGGGTGTAAGTGCTAGACCCCTTTATGTACATGTGTGTGTGTGTGTATGCGCGCGCGCGCGCGCGTGCGTGCGTGCCTGCGTGTGTGTGCGTTTCGCGCGCGCACGTGCGTGCAAACGCAGTCTTTAACTGTGTGCTCACAGGAATAACGTCTGGAGTGCAAAGACTCCGATGGGATCTTCCTACCAACCAGGAAACGTTGCTGTTTTGGTGCATTGGGGAAAAAATGGTGTACTGAATTAGAAAAGATTTCCTCTTTGACCTGAATCCCTCAAAGACAATGTCTATTTTGTTTGTATTGATTATGAAATGAATTTGAAAACAGAAAGGAAGCTGAATCAGAAACTAGATTTGTAAACTTCTTCATCCGTATTTCTTCTATCTGTAGAAAAACATGTCGTGCTTCGTGATTTGCCCGGCTTCTGTAAAAGACTTTGTGCGATTTGTAGAAAGAGTTATCGGTATTCATGTGCTGCAGAGAAAAGGGATATCTTCTATGATACGCTGTTAGAGCGCGTGCTAGTCTCGGGGCGTTTTCATTGGCTCGTCGCGTTGCGTCGCAGTTTATGGTCGTCTATTATCTTGGCTTACCAGACGGGGGGGTGCATGTTTGTTTGCGAATCAGCAGGCATGGTTGGTGGTGGCATTTTGAAATTCAAACACCACACTGGCATTTGCAGGCACCAAAGACACAGACAGCGGGGGAAATTTACCGACAATCAGGCGGTCAGGGCTGCGCACGACGCACGTGTTTTGAGTGAGAGGGGGATTCTCCTCTCTCTCTCTCTCTCTCTCTCTCTCTCTCTCTCTGTCTCTCGCTGTCCGTGCTTCCGTCCCTCCCTGTCTCTTTCTCTCTTTCTCTTTTTCTGTCCCTCTCCTCTCCCCTCTCCGTCTCACGAGGATTGTTTTCTTGGTCTGATGTATTGACTTTATGCAATGTATGCCATGTAAAAGTGTGTTATTGCGTGCATGTGTGTGTGTGTGTGTGTGTGTGTGTGTGTGTGTGTGTGTGTGTGTGTGTGTGTGTGTGTGTGTGTGTGTGGGTGTGTGTGAGTGAGTGTGTGTGTGTGTGTGCGTGCGTGCGTCCGTGCGTTTGTGAGTGCGTGCGTGTGTGTTTTGTAATTTTCTTTATTATTTCCTTTGGCTGGGGGCCGGATCCGAGAGAAAGAGCCAGCTGGTGCTTATTTTGCTTTCCCTCTTTACAAAGCTCTCTCTCTCTCTCTCTCTCTCTCTCTCTCTCTCTCTCTCTCTCTCTCTCTCTCTCTCTCTCTCTCTCTCTCTGTGTTCATGCTCCTCCTCATTTCAGCTCCTCTTCACCTGTTGCTGCGCCTTTCTCTGTCGGTCTTCTCTGTCTTGTCTGCTTCTCTTTCTCTGTGTGGTGTGTGTGTGTGTGTGTGTGTGTGTGTGTGTGTGTGTCCGCGCGCTTGCCCCGCGCGTGCTGTGCCTGGTGTGTGTGTGTGTGTGTGTGTGTGTGTGTGTGTGTGTGTGTTTTTCCCCCCCGCTCTGCTCCTCGCCCTCCCTCGTCTCCTCCAACAGCCTCCTCTTCCCCTCCGCCCTTGGTCCCTCCGGCTGTCTCCTGTCTCCCTCTCTCTCTCTGTCCTCTGCTCTCTCTCTCTCTTCTCTCTCTCTTCTCTCTCTCTCTCTCTCTCTCTCTCTCTCTCTCTCGTTGTTTTCTCACCTCTTCACCTATCGCTGCGCTTTCTTTCGACTCAACCCCTCCTCTTCCCTGTTCTCTTTTATCACAGGCCGTAAATTAAACTGAATGAGTGCGTGCACAAGCATATGTGGTGTGCGTGCGTGCGTGTGTGCGCGCGCGCGCGCGCGCGCGTGTGTGTGTGTGCGTGCGTGCACATGTGTATGAGAGAGAGAGAGACTGCGTACGTGTGTGTGTGTGTGGTGTGTGTGTGTGTGTGTGTGTGTGTGTGTGGGTGTGTGCGCGCGCGCGCGCGCGCGCGTGGTGTGTGTGTGAACAAAGATGGAGCGGCGTGTCTGTGCCGCAAGCGTGCCTTATCAGAACAACACAGAGAGACGACAGTGAGTAGCAACATTATGGGTCCACCACACACAACAGACATACACAAGGCCCATGGTCGGCTCACTACTTCAACAGAGTCTTTCTGTAAATCGACACGATGACCGTAAACTCTTTCAAATCTATAGAAATAGTGCTGGAATGGACCATATACTGATTCCGCTTTTCAGACACATTTTGAACACTTTCATCACGCCTTACCACCTCTTTTTTTTTTCCAACGCGAAGAGACTGGATGATTCATGCCCACTGATGGACCATTCGAAATTTTTTTTTTTTTTTTTTTTTGGTCATCTGTGGTTCCATGGACACAGACAGACTTCTCGAAGACCGTGTTCCGAAATGTTCCATCTGATATGATGTTTAATAAGGATAACAGTAACGAGGAGGAGGAGAAGAAGAAGAAGAAGAAGAAGAAGAAGGAGGAGGAGAAGGAAAAGGAAAAGGAGAAGAAGGAAGGAAGGAAGGAAGGAAGGCAGGCAGGCAGGCAGGCAGGCAGGCAGGCAGGCAGGCAGGCAGGCAGGCAGGCAGGCAGGCAGGCAGGGGGGGGAGAGAGAGAGAGAGAGAGAGAGAGAGAGGGGGGGGGAAGAGGAGGAGGAGGAAGAAGGAAGGAAGGAAGAGGAGGAGGAGAAGAAGAAGAAGAAGAAGAAGAAGAAGGAGGAGGAGGAGGAAGGAGACGAGGAGGAGGAAGAAGAAGAAGAAGGAAGGAGGAGGAGGAAGAAGAAGAAGAAGAAGAAGAAGGAATTAAAAAAAAAAAATCAGTTTCAAAACGAGGTGACTGAGGGCGGAAAATGAAGCAAATTTTAAAAAGACATGGTATTAGTTCCGCCAGACAACACGGATGAACAAATTGCAGGACATTACTTATCTTGTAATCTGTTTATCTGTATAGTTTAGCGGAAGGTATACCATGTCTTTTTTTTTTTTAACTTTTTTTTTTTTTTTGAACTGACAGATATTTGAGCAGCGCCAAAAGTATCTTTTTGAAAAGAGTCTTTTTCCTGTAATGTAGGGAGCTGACTGACTGCCTTCTGAGTTTTCACCTCGTTGTTTAATTTACACACAATTCCAATTTCTCGCTTCCTTCCTGCGTCCATGGGCGGTTGGGTGGTAAACATGGCTCCACTGCCAGCCCTGAAGTGCGCTCTGTGGTCGGTGCTTGTAAACAACATGGCTTGCCTGGATAATCATGCACAGGGGAGGAATGGAGAGAGAGAGAGAGAGAGAGAGGAGAGAGAGAGAGAGAGAGAGAGAGAGGGAGAGAGAGAGAGAGAGAGAGAGAGAGGAGCACTGTTCTGGTAGTATGATCTGTTTGTGGTGATTGGTCTGAAAGCGGATCTACATAAACGAGCCTCACAAGAGCCATCTCTCTACACACACACACACACACACACACACACACACACACACACACACACACACATATATATATATATATATATATATATATACACACACACATATACACATATACATACACACACACACACAGACACACACACACACACACACACACACACACACACACACACACACACACACACACACACACACACACACACACACACACATAAAACTAGGTCTTAATTGTTGTAATAAGCAGAGGGGAACGTCTCTTAAACGACTTTAGAAATCCTTAATAACTGACTCGTTATTTATTGTCAAAGTTGGGAGGCGTATTTAGAGAATACAGAACCTCACTGTGATGACCTCCAAAATTTCTTTGTAAAAAGTGTTTTTGTTGTTTGTTTGTTTGTTTTGTTTTCCCAAACAGTGAGATTGAGTCCTTTTTCTGAGAGGTGAATGTCGAACAGCAGAACTTGTTAATGAAAAAAACACCTGAAATTCATTCGAAAGAAAAAAATAACACAAAAAACTGAGTCTTTACAAAGGAGATCTATATGTACTGTGAGGTAGATGTAGATCACTGAATCATTGAGTAAGGGCACCCAGAAATTCTTTCAACAACTCAGTGTGTATATGGAGATCTGGTCAAGGAGATATACACATAAAACGCCTGAGTAGGGGCATCATGAAAGTCCTTTGAAAACTGGGTCTTTGTAGAGAGTGCTGTTCTGGGAGGCGATTCTTGGACAGCAAACCTCTGAATAAGGGTATCTTGAAATTCTTTAAAAAAAAAAAACAAACAAAAAAAACCCAGAGGGAGAGAGACTCTGCGGGGAGGAGATAAGATTAGAACAGTAGGACCTGTTAGTGATTAGTGATAGTGATTATCTCATCATCATTTTTTCTTTCTTTCTTTCTTTTTTTTTAGGAGCAGCAGTTTTTTTTTTTACATGGAGGTA
>JADBJO010000242.1:485000-490000 GCA_016801955.1 Conus betulinus | reverse complement strand
TGGAAGGAATTGAAAACGACAGAATGGTTTATTCACTACAAAGTGTATTAGGGTGAATCAAAATTGGCTGTGCGCACAAAGTAACCTGAGACAAAAAAAAGTATTAAGGAGAAGAAAAGGATGGGGAAAGAGGAGGAGGGGGGGGGGGGAGGGAGAGAGAGAGAGAGAGAGAAGAGAGAGAGAGAGAGAGAGAGAGAGATTGAGTGTGTGGGGTGGGACGAACTCAATTCAGTAAAACGTCTGATCTACTTCTCACTTGTCACTATTTCTCATGACATCATCAGGACCGGCCACGCGGTAATTTCCAAAACCTGATTGACACTATGCCTTCATTGTCTGGAAAGGAATCCTGATCATTGAAATGGAGCTTAAGCCATTCACTGTGAACACTGTGTGGAATTTACGTTAGATATACTTGAGGCGTGAGGTACATGCATATGGTACCAATGTGTACCTTATCGGTTCAGAATGAAAATAATGTTTTCGACATTCATTCGTTTGAGTTATCTTATCCCCGTGCCGATGACCGGAATCGTAATAGTGAAGTGTAATGCTTGTGGCAGTGAATAGCGTTTTGTAAAGCCACATAGCCATTTATGGTCAAATCGGACGGCTGGCTCACAAACAGCATGAAGAGAGAAAACAACAGTGCGCTGAATATATGCCCTGCACAGTGTACTCTCCTGTGGTGCTTGCTTGTCACACTGTCGGCAACTTGGGATTGTTGGTTCTTCCCAGAGCATCAATTCATGCTGTGAAATCAGGACCTTTTTGTGACATTTTCTTTGTTTATTCGTTTGTTTTTTTGCCAACCGTTGCCTTCTGTAGAATTTAGCCGGGACCGAAGAATCATGTCAGAGTTTTTACTTTCTCTTTGCTGAATTTTGTTGTTGCTTTGTTGTTGTTGTTGTCGTTGTTGTTGTTGTTCTCCTTCCTTTTTCTTCTTCCTCTTCTTCTTCTTCTTCTTCTTTCTACTTCTTTTTCTTCTCTGCCTTTATATTTTTGTGTGTGCGTTCTCTGGGGGTCGTCCTGTTTATGCCTCCCACTCTGGGTCACCCCGACACAGCCACACCCATGCTGTCCTGCAGGCAGCATCAGCACCGGCAGTCCACAAAGAGCAGTCAGTATGAAGTTAACATTAGACAACTCACACGGAAGAGTCACGCCGTGCGCTGCTGCGGAGTCACTTCGGCGGCGATCGATAGTAGACCCCTACTGGCGACATTAATTGCTTACTCTCAAGGCCAGCATGACCGAGCGAACTCCCAAGTTGGAGTGCACGCATACTGGACCTCGGTTTTATTATCCATCTTGAAAGACAGGTGTACGGGCTTACACGCCCGGTTAAGTGGGAAAGAAGAGACGAGTCAATCTGATGACATTTCAAACCTGGTGTCGGTGTCTTTCTGATGAGACCGTGATCTGAGGTGCGGTCTATAATAACTATGCGCTTTGTGCCGCAAAAAGAGCTCACAGCAAGAAGGGAGATGATCATTCGTGGCAAATCTCTGGAGAAAAATTCATCATTCTGATAAACGAAACACGCGCGCGCACACACACACACACACACACACACACACACACACACGGAGGGGGGAGAAAAAAAAAAAAAACTAAAAGGTACTCTGGAGACTGCAGACGTCAACCAAGGTCAAAACGGATTCTGGATTTGCCCTTTGACCCAGATCCACGTCATGAATCTGCATCAGCATTTGACTGGTTGTCCTTGGGTCCACCTTCCATCTTTCTGCCAAAACTTTGTTAAAATCAGTTGTGCAGTTTTTGGAGTAATCGTGATGATAAAGCAACCAACCAACAAGCGTGAATGAAAACAGAGTCTGTTTGATAGCAGTTTGAAAAAGAGCAGATGAATTTTTTTTGTAGCCTATTGTCATATTGTACAAACGAGAAATCTTTGCAATAAGTGGAATGCAGTGTGTAGTTTGGTGTAGTCTGTTATGCCACAGCGAGTTGGTGAGCCTGAACATTGGGATGAATTTTGGTCAGGGACTATGGAGAAAATATCCTAGTCTCAGCTGCGTGTTAGCTTTGGTCAGGGCCTTAATTATTTTGAAAGTATGTCAGTCAGGCTTTCGGTGTTTCAGATCGGTCTTCCAGCAGGGTGTATTCATACCCTTGTCTAGAAAAGGAGGAGGTACCAGCCGCCGTGGCGAAGTGGTTAGCGTCGCGGACTCCCGGCTGGGAGGTCGTGGGCTCGAATCCCATCAGAAGTCATGTGGGTTTTTCTGCCCCCGACCGGCTCCTACCCAAAGTTGAGTTTGCTGCGGACTCAGTTGGGAAAACTGGGACACACACAGTCGAGTTTCATCCACTTAATGGATGGGTTTCTGAGAGTGTTGCTCAAATTTCCTGACCAACACTGCAGGTGTCTGTATCTTTCGGGCTTGGTTGACGCCGGGATATATTATGAAAGGAAGCGTAGAGTAGTAGCCCTAGTCATGTAGTCTCAGACCGAAATGGAAATCCGTAGCATCATCTTAATCATCCTCATTCTCATCGATCAGCATTAAAAAAAATGTCTCAAATTAGGTGGCCCTTCATGCCCTGCTCTCATGGTGACCTCAATTTCGATGTCCCCTCCACGTCTGTGGCCTTGGTTTGGTTCCGTCGGGGTCACCGGTATTGGCGAGTTCATGGGGGCTGTCGTTGGACTGACGTGGTGGCGCCCTCCAGAGGGAGAGCTCACTTACGCCGGCTCCGCGACAAAGCAATTATTGTCGTCAGTAGGGGCCTTAGTAGGTGGTGTCCCTGCGTATTTTAGATCAGAACAGGCGCCACTGAACACCACCGAAGTGACTCGGCAACAAGTGCAGTGTCTCCTCCGGTGGGTTGCCTCTTGACGGCTTGACATTGACTGCTCCCTGTGGATTGCTGGTGCCGAGGTTGCGGCGGGGCCGACCGGGCTGTGTCTGTGGACGGGGTGTCGGAATGAGCGGCGTGGGTGCACTGCCTCTGAGGTGGCGCAGATGTTGGGACAGAAAAAAAAAAAAAAAAAAAGGAGGAGGTAATCGTTGCTCCAGCAAGAATATTTAAGGATATAAATTAAGCTGCAATGAGATTTTCTGTTTTCTTTTCATACCGAACGTTTTGCTGGCTTTCGCCGTCGTGGACTCTCATACGAGTAGTAAGTTGACAGCTTTTAAAGGGAGGGCACTCTCATGACATTGGGCACAGGTCGTTCCACGCAGGGGAGTCTTTAAGAGGGTATTCGTATTCGTTCACACTGACGGATACATTTTGAGGGTTGATGGAATTTTGTTCACACTGCAAACCTCCACAGCAAATGTCAGAGCGAGTTGAGTCGTGCGAGAAACAATATAGTGTACGCGTTCTCGCCCATTTCGTTGCTTTTCTCGGCGGGACTATTTTTTTTTTTCTTTTGCTCCAAAGGGTCCTATAGCCCTATTTTTCTGTGATTTATCATTCTACTGGGTTTAGTTTTCTTCAAGGATTTAACATTGGAAACGATTCTAGTCTAAGAGAATGAACGATTTTGAAAAGATTTCAGTGCTAGAGCGGTCTCGGTTTGTGCCAGGGGGGGTCAGCGGTGTGGGGAAGATTTCAGTCTCGGATCAGGCGCAGTTGAGGCCAGAGATTTCAACCGTTTTCAGAAAAACTCCTGTATTGGTTCAGGCTCAGGTTCTGTCGGGGACTTGAAGGCTTTCAAAATAGTTTAGTCTCAGGTTTGGTCAGGGAGTGAACGGTTTTTGAAACTAATTTAGTCTCAGATTTGGCCAGGGAACCCGCTGTTTTGCAAAGGTTCCAGTATTATGTCTGCCTGACGTTTGGCCAGGAATTCGACAGTAGTGAACAGATTTCACTCTCGGGTCAGGCTTACGCAGAATTTTGGTCAAGGAGTTACCGATTGGAAAGAGAGAGAGAGAGAGAGAGAGAGAGAGAGAGAGAGAGATGTTGTTGTCACAGCCGGGCTCACGTTTGGTCACGGGAGTTAACGATTTCGAAAACTTTCCTGTCTTGGTGGGGTCAAGCTCAGTTCTGGTCCGGGACGTAACGGTTTGAAAAGATTTCAGTTTCAGGTCAGGTCAGGTAATATTTAGTCAGGGACTTTGCAGTTTTGAAACGATTCCAGAGGGATAGGGTGACGGGAGGAAGTGTGTGTGTGTGTGTGTGTGTGTGTGTGTGTGTGTGTGTGTGTGTGTGTGTGTATGCGTGCGTGCGGGTGTGCGTGTGCGCGCGCGCGCGTGTGTGTGTGTTGTGTGAACCAAAATAGATTCTAGTCTCGGGTGTGGCCTGCTTGGGTCAGACAAAGTACGTTTTTTGTGGTGGTGATGGTTTTTTTAATTTACAAAAAAAAAAAGAAAAAAGTTGTCCATGAGGCTCAGTTCCGTTTAAGGAGCTCTTCGGCTTGGGATAGTTCCGTCTTCCCTCCTGCGTTCCCTCCTGACTACATGGGCCGGTTTGGGTGTCTGCCGCATGGACTGTCCGGGACTGGTATCGCTTGTGGGGGGGGGGGGGGGGGGGGGATCGAAAGTGGAAAAGCTGCACCCATCTTAGACATCCGCCTCCTGGCTTGTTTGTGGCGTTTGATACATAACAGTCATGGAAGACCAAACTTACTTAGACTAAATGGTGTGTGTGTGTGTGTGTGTGTGTGTGTGTGTGTGTGTGTGTGTGTGTGTGTGTGTGTGTGTGTGTGTGTGTGTGTGTGTGTGTGTGTGTGTGAAAAGTTGCTTGTAGCCGAGCCGACCGCAAAGGGTCATACCAGGGCTCTCTCTCTCTCTCTCTCACTCTCTCTCTCTCTCTCTCTCTCTCTGTCTGTGTGTGTGTGTGTGTGTGTGTGTGTGTGTTTAGGTTTTCTCCCCGTTTCTTACACCCCATTCCCACTCCCGCTCTTTCTCCACTCCTTGCTCTCCCCCATACCCTCTCCCCCCCGCCCACCGCAACGCTCCCCCTCTCTCTTCCTCCAACACACACACACACACACACACACACACACACACACACACACACACACACAC
>JADBJO010000242.1:475000-480000 GCA_016801955.1 Conus betulinus | reverse complement strand
ACAAAGCTAGATTGGAGGGGATTTAGGCTTGTGTGTGTGTGTGTGTGTGTGTGTGTGTGTGTGTGTATGGGGGGAGGGGGGGTGGGGTCTTTAGGCTGACAGTACTGACGTTCGAGACCTTCGATCGGCTTCATAAGATGGTCAAGCAGTGACAAAAGAAATCCCATAGGCCGCGTATAGTATATACAGCAAGCAGTCTGCCGTGAACCCCGAACACTGAATTCATTCTTCTCTAGCCCCTTTCCCGACTCCTTTCCCGTCCCCCGTCCCCCTTTCTCAGTCATCAGCCTGTAGCCTTTGACCTCTAATTGTTGCAACTGTCGTCGCGCGAGGGCAGAAATGTGTTTCTGTCCAGGCATCCCTGACCTTTGCTCGAGGTTAGAAGCTCTTCTTTCTTGAGCCGCGCGTTAACAGCTGGAATTAAAACGGTTGATATTAGTTCTATGTGTACCTTGACCATTGCGCCAAGCCAGAAATGAGTGGAAGAGGGGTTAACTCTTTGACACCAGAGGGAGGAGGACACAGTCGGAGGACAAGCGGTTGTGGTTCCTGGACCTGGAGCCTGTGCATCAAGCTGTAATTAAAGGCTTTCCGATCCTGAGCCTAGCGTTAGATGCGATAATTGATAAATGAGTAGTAGTCGTGATAGGTCCATGATTTCGTATTGATAGATTACGCGGTTTATGATAGGCCGACCTACATATTATGGGCTGTGGTCTGTATGATTAACACCTGCGTCTGCGACCACCTTACCACGCGCACGCAGTCACGCATGCAAGCACGCACGGACACTCACATACACCTACTCTCTCTCTCTCTCTCTCTCTCTCTCTCTCTCTCTCTCTCTCTCTCTCTCTGTGTCATTCTTTCTTTCCTTCTTTTTCTCTGTTGTCTCTTTTTTTCTATTAAGCCATTTCTCTGTCTGTCTGTCTGTCTGTCTCTGTCTTCTCTCTCTCTCTCTCTCTCTCTCTCTCTCTCTCTCTCTCTCTCTTCCCCCCTCCCTCCCTCCCTCTTTCCCACCACCTGTCTCTCTCTTTGTGTGCCTGCATGTGTGTGTGCATGCGTGCGTGCGTCCGTGCGCGCGCGCGCACGTGTGTGTGTATGTGTGTGTGTGTGTTTCGGTCCATGTGAGTGCGCGTTTGAGCGTGTGCTATATGTTCCATTATGGAATTGCAGCATTATCAGTGAAAATAAAAACAAGGTGGGGTGGGGGGGGGGGGGGGGGGGGGGGGGGGGGGGGGGGGGGGGGGGGGGGGGCTAGGGGGGCTAAGGGGTTATGGACCGGGCGAAGCCGGGTTAAAAACTAAATGACCATTGTAGCCGGTCGTTGAGAAAGACGAAAGTTTGGGCGACAAGCATTCGCAAACAAGCGGATGGCACATTATTAGGCTTTGCACTCGTCGTGTTTATGTGCTTGGTTTGTTGTGCCCACAGCGGAGCTGGATGTGAAAACAAAACAAACAAACAAACCCAACAGTATTACTTATTTTTATCTCACGACTTTCTTACAATAAAAGTCATTCGTCCGTTTGTTCTTCCTCTGTCTGTCTCCCTCGCTCTGTCTGTTTCTCTGTCTTCCTCTTTTTCTCTCTCTCTCTCTCTCTCTCTCTCTCTCCTGCCTCCCGCCTCTCTCTCCTTCTCTCTCTCCCCCTCCTTCCATCCCTCCCTCCCTCTCTCTGTCTGTCTCTCTCCCTCTCCAACTCTCATCCATCCCTTCCTCGCCGATCTCCTCTCCCTCCCCCCCCCCCCTCTCTCTCTCTCTCTCTCTCTCTCTCTCTCTCTCTCTCATTCCGCTACGCGCGTCTGCGTCAAAGAACACGCTACGCATGGATCTACTTCCGCCGACCCTCCCCACCCCATCCTCCCATCCCACTGCCACCCGCGTGTAAAAACACCCCCTCAAAATGGAACGCACTGTTTATAGAAGAGGCAGATGATGATTACGTACTTTGGTGATAACGCGGCACTCGCAGACATGGCTTCCGCGGTCAGCTGGGCGGTAAACAGCCCTATTTTCTTGCTCTGACGTGGGTACTACAGTGCCATCCAGCTGGAATTTGTGTGTATTCAAAAGAAAACAAACAAACAAACAAAAAACAAAAAGAAAAAAAAAAAGAGAAAAAAAACCTGGGCTCCCCAGGGTAAACTAACATGACACGAACTTGACGTTTTGTCGTCTTACGTGGGTCGGCGGTAGTTATTTCGAAAAAAAAAAAAAAAAACAAAACAAAACAAAAAACAAAGACACCCCCCCCCCCCTCCTTCTCCTTCTCCCCTCTTCCTCCCTCGTCTCCCTTCTGTCTGTCACCATATAAACCTACACCCCCAATCCCAAGCCCACACCCTCACCTCCCCCCACCTACCTCCACCTCCACCCCAAATCCACATCCCCCATTCTTCTCTTTACGACGTGAAAAGGAAGTTTTCGCGGAAAAATTCTCGGATTGCCCAGGGGCAGGCTAATAATGATAATAATAAAGTTGGCGTAGTGCGCAGTGTTGCCCAAGTTGTGTTTCTATTCCCATACCAGCCGCTGTGTTTATGACAGGAGTTGCACCAGGAAATGGTTGTGGGAGAAGATAGCAGCTAATACAAGGGGTGCAGGGCCGCTCAGGAGTCTTGTGGACCCGTTCGTCGTCTGGCGGGGGCTGATTTCTGGCTCGCGCGCACGCCATTGACGGAAGCGCGGACCCACACCCCGTCGTCCTGTTACTGGTTCAGTCATTCACGCGCTCACGCTAGGAAGCGCGCGCGCGCCGTCCGCACGCCACACCTTACCACATGGCGCATATATTCTTGTGCGCCTGCGCGCGCGCAGACACACACGCACGCGCGTGCGCACGCGCACACACACGCGCACGTGCGTGCGCGCGCACACACATACATACATCACCTTACCATACTGCATACACATGCGCAGGCGCGTGCACATGCGCGCGTGCACACACAATATACATACGCACACGCGCGCGTGCACGCACACACACACACGCACGCACGCACGCACGCACACACTCGCATGCACGCACGCACGCACGCACGCAGATTTTTAAAAAACTTTCAGTGAAGAATTTTCTTGACCGGAGCACACACACACACACACACCACACACACACACACACACACACACACACACACACACACACACACACATATTCTCTCTCTCTTTCTCACACACACACACACACACACACACACACACACACACACACACAGAGGAGTCAGAAATATTTAGTCAGGCTATTTGAGAGAGAGAGAGAGAGAGAGAGAGCGAGAGAGAGAGAGAGAGAGGAGTCAGAAATATTTAGTCAGGCAATTGCTCATGTCAGGCTATTTTACCTCGTGCGGTGGAGCGGGCATAACATGGCACATTATAAACAACATGAAATAGTGTACACAGTAGAAATAACAGAGAGAGAAATCAGAAGAACGACAATTTAAAAAGAAAAGCAAGAAAGAATGAAAAGGCTGGGGGGGGGGGGGGGGGGAAGAAAAGTTTGAGGAGAAAACTTTAGCGTTTACGTTTACTGGAAAATGGGTGAGATGCGAGAGAATATTGGAGAGGAGTGGAGTACAGATGGAAGGCGTGATCCTTTAGGGCTGCTGAGTTTTCTCAAATTATAATGATTAAAAAAAAAGAGCAATTTTTACATTTAAATTCACCTTCACTCCTCTTTCTTACTAATGGTGAGAGAAGCAACTTTCCGGTACTAGTCATCGAAAGAGATTTTATGTTTTTCTCGGGACTGTTGAAAGTGCTCAAGAATGGCTCAGGTGTAATTTACTTGAGGCTTGCGCTCCGAAAAGGGGTTGTTTCTAGAGTGGCGAAACGGAATTAGAAATGGGTACAAAAATGAAGTGATGTATGAAACAACGAATAGACCGACATAAGTAAGGTGCGATTTCACACACAAACTTTGCTTTTGTGAACAAGGTTATAGTCGGGAGAATAGTGATATTTCAACAAAAAATCTGTCTAGCCATGCTTGGGCTGGTTTCTTCTCAATTTATCTCATCATAAAGAGAGGGAATGTCTCATTGATCTGAATAGGAGTCTGGTGGGTATATGAGATTTAGTTGATGTAAAATTGGAGAGGTGTACAGGTCTCTCCAGCTTGATGTCACCACCAGGGGGCAGGCCTGGTGGACAGCTGATTGTCCGCTTGGCCACATGGTAGCATTGATTCTTTCTTTCTTTCTTTCGCGATCCCGGCCATGCTAGATCCTCAATCCGGTCAGCAAGGCGAAGTCAGCAGTCCGCCGCAGCGACCCCGTCGGTCCCCCACAGCTTCTCCAGGACCTACCACAACCAGACTGGGCATCGTCTGGCGTCTGAAGGGCATGGATCCTCGTTCCTGTATTGGGCCCAGTTAGAGTAGACGCTGGGGTCCCAGGGTTTGTCGGAGGTTACCCAACCTGGTTTGTAGATTAGTGGCTAGGATTCCGGCTTGGTGAGTTCTCACACTTGCCCTCTTTCAGGAAAGTAGGGGGTCTTGGCCGACATAAAGAGATCAACTTGAATGTATCACCTTGAATTTTCCGTCTCCACTTTAGTTTCTTCGCTCAGATTTGGAATGGACTTCAACAAGTAGTGTTACTGTTACACACAGTGAAGGGAAATAAGTTCATGGTAGACTGACACTCTGGTAGTGTGATCAGCTGTTTGAATACCATTAAGGCAAACGTAAAGATCAATATGTCACCCACTGCTAAGCATTTTTGACAGTCATCGGTATCCATAAGTCATCGTAACAGAATTTTCCAAACATTGGCGTAAGGTTATCCTGTGAAAACATAAGTCATCAATACAAACACTGCATAGTGTCAAGACGTAAGAAACTAGATTCCGCATGCTTTTCATTTGGATCAGTCACTGAAACTTGATACAGGGTCCCAGAGTAGGAGAGAGAAACATTCCCCTCTCTTGCTTTATCAAACCGATGTTGATTTCTACAAATTGAAAAGGAGTGTGTTGTCGGCCTGTGAATTGTGCGCGCCCC
>JADBJO010000242.1:467500-470000 GCA_016801955.1 Conus betulinus | reverse complement strand
TGGTGGTGTTCCTTCTACCTTCCCTTCTCCCCACACTTTTTGTCTCTCTCCTCCCCCTCCCGCCCTCCCCCTCCTCTCTCTCTCTCTCTCTCTCTCTCTCTCTCTCTCTCTCTCTCTCTCTCTCTCTCTCTCAGGACAGTTTTTAAAAAAGTGTTGAGCTATTCATGGCCTGTTTGTCAGCGGCTGTCTGGGTGGGCGCTGGAAACCAGATCCCCGCCATTGACCAGCGTGAACGGAACAGCCCTCAGTAGACACTGCACTTAAAGTCTGCGATCACACCCCCAGGGGTCTTCAGTCAGAAAGTCCATCATTAACCAACTATACCCCTAGCAGTGGGCACTCCAGAAATCCGTCGTTAGCGATGGCCAGGACGTTAACAATCAGGTAACCGATCCTCCACTGGCCTCAGTGATAACCGCGAACAACGTCAGGGTCAGAAAATATAATGTAATACCCCTCGAAAGTTTTTCGGTCTAGAGAATTCGTCATGACTGATTCTCCGAAGATCTTCGGGCTGGTAATGCGTCATTAACGGTACCCTGAAAGTCATCAGTCAGGAAATACATTATTAACAACACTCTGAATGTCAACGGTAAAAAAAAAAGTCTTTTATATTACCCTATAAGTAACCAGGCAGGAAATGGATCATTTATAATACACTGAAAATTGCCATTGAGGAAAAACATCGTTTATGATATTCCAAAAGTCTTCGCTCCATAAGACCGCCATTAAGGATGCACTGAAAAGCACTAGTTTGAAATATCATCATTAATGATGCCTGGGAAGTCTTCCGTCTAAAAGTCATCAGTCGTTGAATGCGTCATTAGTGTGCCCTCAAAAGTGTTCAGTCGGGAAATCCATCATAAGCGATACCCGTAAGCTCGTCAGTCAGGTAGTCCATCATTTAAGTCGTTAGTCAACAACAACAACAACAACAACACAACAACAACAACACACACACACACACACACACACACACACACACACACACACACACACACACACACACACACCAAAAAAAAAAAAAAAAACAAAAACAATAAACAAGAAATAAAAATTCAAAAGAGAAACAAAAAAAAGAAAGAGAAAAAAAAATACCCAAGATGTTTCCAGTCAGGAATGTTGTCGTTGGTGATACTCAGAGAGTTGTCGGACGTGAAATCAGTCGTTAATAATACCTCTGCAGTCTTTGGACAGGAAGTTGATCATTAGCAATGCCGGTAAGTTATATCAGAAAATCGATCTTTAATGATACCTCGAAAGTTATCAGTCAAGTCAAGAAATATGTCTTTGATGATACCCCCAAAGGTCATCAGTCTGAACATTCAATGTAAATGATAGTAAATGATACCTGGGAATCATCAGATAGAAATCCATCATTGATGATACATGAAAGTTATCAGGAAATCCAGCTGTAATGAAATCATGCAAGTTGTCAGGAAATCCAGCTGTAATGAAATCATGCAAGTTGTCAGGAAATCCAGCTGTAATGAAATCATGCAAGTTATCAGGAAATCAAGCTGTAATGAAATCATGCAAGTTGTCAGGAAATCCAGCTGTAATGAAATCATGCAAGTTATCAGGAAATCAAGCTGTAATGAAATCATGCAAGTTACCAGGAAATCCAGCAGTGATGATACATTGAAATTATGAGTCAGGTAATAATCCATCAGCAATGAAACCCTCGAGCTCATCAGTCAAGAAATCCAAAAAAAAAAAAAAAAAAAAAAAAGAAAGAAATCCACTGTAACAGATACCCAGAAAATCATCAGCCAGGAAAACCCATCAAGAATGATATTATGCTGAATATCATCAGTGAGGAAATCGGTCGTTACTTACACCCTGACCGGCGTCAGTCAAAACAGCTGTCATTAATGACACCGAGTTAGTAAGGTAATGGAATGTTACTATAGCCCAGCCGACCACAAAGGGCCATATCAGGGCTGCCAACACGTTAAAATCAACTCACAAGTCATTCATTCACACAATTCTTTAAAAGACATCTTCTAAAAACCCATTTGAAAATTGTTAAAAATCTTTCCACTGTAAAATCTCAGATCCGATGAAAAATGTTAATCTCTTTCAAGAACTCAAAGATCGCATCAGGTGGAATATCTCTGAACAAGGTTTTCATGGAATCTGCTGTAAAATGTTTGTATTTCACATCATGCAAGTCCCAACACTGGAAAGTCATCAGTGTGGAAATCTGTTGGTATAATACCTTGAAGCTTATTAGAAAACCTACAGTTGATAATACTCCGAAAGTTATCCGACGGGAGATCCAACATAAACAGTACCCGGATGTCATCAGACAGGAGTCGGTCATTGGTAAAAGTTAATCAATGATTGTTATCCGGATATCTTTCAGTGATGATACCATGACAGTTTTCAGAAAGTCGATTATGAATCATATACTTTGAACTCAGAGGAAATCCATCGTAAATAAAACAATGAACGTGATCTGGAATCCATCCTTGATGATAGTATGAAAGTTACAAGG
>JADBJO010000242.1:455000-462500 GCA_016801955.1 Conus betulinus | reverse complement strand
TTCAGCAAGGGTGAATGCATAGTGTGAGCAAGAATGGCTGATGCATTGTTTCAGCAAGACACTGATCTGGAAGCACAGCACGAATGGACAGCATACTTTCATCAGAATCGATGCTCAGTGTTAGCGATGATGAACGCACGGCATGTCACAAATGGATGCACGATTTCAGCGAGGAGGAACGTAGAGTTTGAGCGAGGACAGGTTCGCGTTGTCAGCAGAAATGAATGTGTGGTTTAACCGAGAAAGGACGGTTAGTGTTGATCAGGAAGCATGAATACCTTGAGCAGACATGATGGCTGCGCAGTTTCAACAAGAACGAACGCTTAAGTTTCAGAATGAGCGGATAGTTTCAGCGAGAATTGATGCACATTTCGATCAGGACTAAATGCGTAGTTGTGTGTCATGGCGCACGCACTCTTCGCTGTCTCTCTCTCTCTCTCTCTCTCTCTCTCTCAGCGTGTCTTGTCTGTGCTTGTGTATGTGAGCTTGAGCGAACGCTCGCTTGTGTGTGTGGGTGGGAGTGGGGGTGGAGAGGGTACACTCTAGCTGTTATGGCTCAGCTGAGTAGAATAATACAATGTCTGATTTGCGCAGGGGAAAAGGATGTCTTTTGATGTTTGTGCGTCCATGCATTATTTAGACGTTGTCGGTGAATGGTTGGGGAGAGGGATGGGGAGGTGGAGTGCGGGATGAATGAACTCATCTCGCTTCTCCTTTTTAATTAACTACAGGCATGACGTTTGACGCGTACAAAACAATATGACAGCAGAAATCAATGCATGAGGAAGAAAGAATGCGTTGTATGACCAAGAATGAATGCATAGACTGAGAGAGACTGATGATACAGTTTAAACAAAATTGGACGGACTGTTTCAGCAAGAAGGTCATCTGCAGTTAAAACAAGATTGATGCAGAGTTTATCGAGAATAGATGTACAGTTTTAGCACTGATCAATGCATATTTTTAAAAAATGATGGATGGTTTCAGTGAGAATGAAAGCCTGTTTTGCATGATTTCAACAGAAAGTAATGCATACTCTAATCAAGAATGGACGCATTGTTTTAGTGAGAAACTTGTCTTCAATTACAGCGGGGATGAAAGCATGGTTTCATCGAGAACAGACGCACAGTTTCAGCAATGACGGATGCATAGTACTTCAGAAATGGATGACTGGTTTCCGCAAGAATGAATTCACCGTTCGAGCAAAGAATGGATGCACGTGTTCAGCTTGAACGAATGCGTGCTTTGGTCAGCTAACATTTTTTGCTAGAATGACGACACAGTTTTTTCAGAAAAACAGAATGCACAGTTTCAGCGAGCATGGATACATAGTTTTAGAAAGAGTGGAAGCAGACTTGCAGCAAGAATGGGTGCGTTGTCTCATTGAAAAAAAAAAGATAGTTTCACTAAGAAACACGTGCGTGGTTTCAGCAAGAACAAATGCACAATTTCAGAAAAAAAAAGAAAGAAAAGGCATAGCCTCATTAGTGATGGATGCAGTAGTTTGAGCAAGAGCGAATGCATAGTTTTGGAAAGAACTAATGCATAGCACATAGAACGAATGTAATGCTTTCATTTAGAACGAACGGAATGCTTTTATCAAGAACGAATGCACAAATTTGATAAAGACGAATGCATCAGAACGAATACGTTATTACTTTCAGTTAAATGGAATGTTAAGATTGAGCAGATCGAACATGTAGTTTAATTAAACAATCAAGTACACGTAGTTTGAACCAGTACAAATGCATAGTGTGAATAAGAACAAGTGCACAAACGCATAGTTTGAGCAACAAATGCATAGTTTGAGCAAGAAAGGTGCATAGTTTGAGTGAGAACGAAAGCATTGTTTGAATAAGAACAAGTGCATAACGAAAATGGACGTTCTTTAAACCAGAAATCCCCGAACGAATGACAAGAGAGAGTGCACAACCTCAGCGTGAAAGATGGCGCAATTTGGACAGAAGGGAATAGCCAGTGGTGGATTCAGACTGGTATGACGGTTTTAGCCATATGAATAGGTGGAGAATGCTTGCGCTGCCAAGTCCCAAGCGAGATGACCAAGAAGCCGCCTTCTGCGTGTCACCTTTGGACATCACAACCCCCGCACGTGCTAAACAACACGGCCGGTTGGGCAGTAGTTTGTCTGTGTGTATACGGAGTTGAATCTCTTGGGATATTGGTCCAAACGGGAGGCGGTTGCGTGCTTTCTTCTCTCTCTCTCTCTCTCTCTCTCCTCTCTCTCTCCTCTCTCTCTCTCTCTCTCCTCTCTCTCTCTCTCTCTCACACACACACACACACCACACACACACACACAACACACACACACACACACACTCCTTGTCTGTCTGTCTTTCTGTCTGTATCTCACTCTCTCTTGCTCTCTCTCTCTCTCTCTCTCTCACACACACACACACACACACACACACACACACACACACACACACACACACACACACACACAACGCATGCACGCACGCACGCACGCACGCACGCACGCGTTGTCACAGTGCGTTGTTGTAGTTGTGGTTTCAGAATACGTCTTATATATGCCCAGACAGCCACGGGGGGGGGGGGGGGGGGGGGGGGGGGGGGGGGGGGGGGGGGGGGGGGGGGGGGGGGGGGGGGGGTACTGTGGTGGTCGACATCGACCGTGATGGTGGTAAAATTTCAGTATGAGTTTTTTTTTTTTTTTTCCATTTCGCTGGTGTTTGTGGTGGTGGTGTGTGGTGGTGGTGGTGGTGTTTCAACGTGAGATTGTTTGATTTCGGTGAAAATCCTCGCGGATCTTTCTTGTTGAGGACGCCGGGGTTCTGTCGGTGTGAACTGCATTCCCCACCAAAAGATCCCTTACAAGTTGATCCCCACCTCTCGGGGATTTGTCCATGAACAACTCGCCTCCGGCCAGTAGAACATTCATCTCCCCATCCACGCCTGAAAAAGTCCTGTTTTCTGTCATTGTCCTAAGACACTTGGTTCACTCTCTGTTCCAGTTAGATAATGAAGGGTAGCAGTCGGTATGAATCAGAGATAGTTTTGAAGTATGAATCAGAGATAGTTTGAAAGTATGAATCAGAGATAGTTTGAAAGTATGAATCAGAGATAGTTTCAAAGTGTGATCAGAGATAGTTTGAAAGTATGAATCAGAGATAGTTTGAAAGTATGAATCAGAGATAGTTTGAAAGTATGAATCAGAGATAGTTTGAAAGTGTGAATCAGAGATAGTTTTGAAAGTATGAATCAGAGATAGTTTGAAAGTATGAATCAAAAATAGTTTGAAAGTGTGAATCAGAGATAGTTTGAAAGTATGAATGAGAGATAGTTTGAAAGTATGAATCAGAGATAGTTTGAAAGTATGAATCAGAGATAGTTTGAAAGTATGAATCAAAGATAGTTTGAAAGTGTGAATCAGAGATAGTTTGAAAGTGTGAATCAAAGATAGTTTGAAAGTGTGAATCAGAGATAGTTTGAAAGTATGAATCAGAGACAGTTTTGAAAGTATGAATCAGAGATAGTTTGAAAGTGTGAATCAGAGATAGTTTGAAAGTATGAATCAAAGATAATTTCAAAGTATGAATCAGAGATAGTTTGAAAGTGTGAATCATAGATAGTTTGAAAGTGTGAATTAGAGATAGTTTGAAAGTATGAATCAAAGATAATTTCAAAGTATGAATCAGAGATAGTTTTGAAAGTGTGAATCAGAGATAGTTTGAAAGTATGAATCAGAGATAGTTTGAAAGTGTGAATCAGAGATAATTTCAAAGTGTGAATCAGAGATAATGTGAATCAGAGATAATTTCAAAGTGTGAATCAAAGATAGTTTGAAAGTGGGTGACTGCAGGCGGAAATGGAAACCAACTTCATTAAAAGAGACACAAACACATTACAAACGAAAGACGACGCGTTTCGACCCTCTTCGGTCTTCTTCGGGCAAGACAAAACAACATTTAAGACCATGAACACGAAGCATGAACAATCACTTCTCTCCTCAAATTGGGCGCAGGGTGAGGGGATGAGGAATGCCAGACAAACCCGATCACACGCACCGCGTACAGCTAAAATCGATCGAACGTACGTAAACAAAATGCTAAGTAGGAAAGGCAGCGGTCCGTATGAATCAAAGTGTTGTTTCAAAGGGAAGTGACTGCGAGGGGAAATTGAAAAAAGAAACATGACGACCTTCTTCTTCTTCTTCCTCTTTTGCGTACGCAGGCTGATAGTCCTGCGGACACCTCCTGTACAGACAGGCAGGTATCAATACCATCTGCTCAACAAAGGGAGTGGAGTTTTTGGTGTGTGTGTGTGTGTGTGTGTGTGTGTGTGTGTGTGTGTATGGCCGTTTTTTTTTTTTCCCGCCATTAAGGCAAGCCATACTCCATCTTCGGGGAAGATGGCGTGCTATGTGTAACGTGTCATCCATACCAACAGCCAAACTGGCCTTCTCTTCGGAAGTTGGTGATGGGATTTTACGTGAGTGCAAGATGTTTATGCGTGCATTTACACACGGAACCTCGTTAATCGTCTCATTTGAAGGACTGTGTGTGGGAAATGGAGTCAGAGCCAATGTTAACTCCGAGGGAACAAATCCCCCTGAACCGAAACGGCGCGGCAGAGATTTGAACCCGCAACCCTTGGATTACGAGTCCGGCGCTCTACGAACTGCTATTTATGGCCCTATTATGGCCCTCCTCTCTCCTCTCTCTCTCTCTCCTCTCCTCCTCTTCTCTCTCCGTCTCTCTCTCGTCTCATCTCTCTCTTCTCTGTGTGTGTCTGTGTCTGTGTGAGAGAGAGAGGGAGGGAGAGAGAGAGAGAGAGACAGACAGACAGACAAGAGACTGAGAGACAGACAATGTGTGTGTGTGTGTGTGTGCGTGTGTGTGTGTGTGTGTGTGTGTGTGTGTGTGTGTGTGTGTGTGTGTGCGTGCGTGCGTGCGTGCCTGAGAGAGAGAGAGAGAGAGAGAGAGAGAGAGAGAGAGAGAGAGAGAGACAGACAGACAGACAGACAGAGTGAATGAGAGACAGACTGTGTATGTGTGTACATTGTGTTTTGTTGTTGTTATTCTGTTTAACCGTCTGTTCACTAAAAGTGATATTAGACGATTACATTGTGTGTGTGTGTGTGTGTGTGTGTGTGGTGTGTGAGTGTTGTGTGTGAGAGAGAGTAGAGAGATATAGAGAGATGAGAGAGAGAGAGAGAGAGAGAGAGAGAGAGAGAGAGATGACCGTCATGGTGGCCTTGGGAGTCCCCCGGATGGAGGAGGAGAGAGAGAGGAGAGAGAGAGTATGACGTCCCTTCCCTGCCTGTTGGATCCTCCCCCACCCCCAAACCTTCACACAAGGCCCCTTTAACACTCCCACTCACCCCCCTCCCGACCCCCCCCCCCCCCCCCCCCCCCCCCCCCCCCCCCCCCCCCCCCCCCCCCCCCCCCCCCCCCCCCCCCCCCCCCCCCCCCCCCCCCCCCCCCCCACGTATGGGGAGGAGTGGGAAGGGGGAGGCCCCGGTGGGGGTGGGCCTTCCTGCTGTGTGGACGGAGGGAATGTCGTCACACAATCGCCCCTTTAAACACTCCACCTCACCCGACCCTTCCACCCTTGTGCTTCCCCCCCCCCCCCCCCCCCCCCACACACACACCATACACACGTCTTGCCGCCATATCCTTGAAGAGTTTCGCTCCGACAGCCTCCAGAGTGTGTGGTGTGTGTGTGTGTTGTGTTGGTGTGTGAGTGAGAGAGTGTTAGAGAGAGAGAGAGAGAGAGAGAGAGAGAGAGTTGTGTGTGTGTGTGTGTGTGTGTGTGTGTGGTGTGTGTGTGTGTGTGTGTGCTGTGACCATTCTGACCTCTTTCCATGACAAGGATCATGACTTGTCAGAGGGAGAGAGAAAAACCCGTGTTTGTTTGCATGTATGCCTGAGAGAGAGAGAGAGAGAGAGAGAGAGAGAAGAGAGAGAGAGAGAGAGAGAGAGACAGACAGACAGACAGACAGCCAGACAGACAGAAAGATTATATAGAATGAGTTATACGAAAATACGCTCAAAACCCACAAACGGTGCGTTCTCTTTCTGTCGTCTGATTTCATTAGCTCGGGTTTTTTTTTTTTTTTTTTAACGTTTTAAGAGATTCTAGCATATCTTGGTGTCGGAAATATATATTTGAAGTAACCTTGACCGTCTAATTAGTTGATTCAGAGAGAGAGAGAGAGAGAGACGGGGGGAGGGAGAGGCGGATGGAAGGACGGGGTAGCTGTGTCACACATGTGGGCCAACATTCCTGCTCCTCCTCTGGGTGAGAATGGCGAAAATAAGTAAGCCAGACTTGGTGTTTGGAAAGGCGCATGGGAAAAACCAGATGAGTGAACACTTGCGCGCATGTGTACTCGCGTACGCGCACGCGCACGCTCTTGCACGCACGCACGGATGCACAGACACACATACACGCACTCCACGTCCACTCACTCACTCACGCATTCACACATGCACAAAACACTCACTCACTCATCGCATTCACACACACACACACACACAACACACACACACCCCACACACACACACCACACACACACACACACACACAATCATATATATATATATATATATATATATATATATATATATATATATATATTCAATTATAAACAAAGCTTGCCTGTTTGTGGTCATAGATTTGAAGAAATAGGGGGAGATAAATCATATACATATCTGCAGTGTTAGATAATTCTGCCTCACTAAAAGTATGTGTTTGAGGAGGGTGAGTGGATGAATTATAAATGCTTCTCAAAATGACCTTCAAGCAAGCTTATAGTCTCCAAGGGGGAGACAATCTCCAATGGGGAGGAAACCCACTACGTATAACTCCTGGTCAGAATACCGGTATTTCGAATATTTATATATATATATATATTATATATATATATATATTATATATATATAATATGCAGCTTCTTGTGTCCATTTATACACACAGAAATACACATACACATACAGATCTCTCTCTCTCTCTCTATCTCTCTCTCTCTCGCTCTCTCTCTCTCTCTCTCTTCTCTCATCCCCCTCTCTCTCTCTCCCTCTCTCTCCTTGTCTTCTTGTGTTAGATATTGGTTAAAACTGACTTCGACGAATGGATGAACATAGATTACCATCTAAAACGTATAAAATGTTGCTGTTTGGCCAATAGAGAAAAATCAATTGGGCTTCAAGAGTGCGCGATGTTTTAAATAGTTATGGCTTTTCCTATGCATGGGAAATATCAAGGCATAGGGTGCATAAATTCCTTTATAAAGATGTTTAAACAAAGACTAGTTGACTGCAGGTGGCAGACTTGGAATTATCATGTGTATAATAGCGACAGATTTATAGACTATCGGAAATTTACGGCATCGCATGATCTTGAACCATACTTACTTCTAGGTTTGGACAGATTTGTTCGATATATTCTGACAAGATTTTAGATTTGGAATGTCCGATTTGTCAGTGCATAGTTCAAGATATAAAAGAAATGATGAAC
>JADBJO010000242.1:442500-445000 GCA_016801955.1 Conus betulinus | reverse complement strand
TTTCGATTCTATTCCAAGAAAACTATAGTGGCCAATAATTGTCAAAAATGAAATAGGAGGTAAAATGTATGCCTGTATAAGAAGTATGTTTAATAATGTTAAATCAAGAATAACCACGCCGCTCATTCCGACATCCCGTCCACAGCCACAGCCCGGCTGGTCCCGCCGCAGCCCGGCACCGGCAATCCACAGGGAGCAATCAATGTCAAGTCGTCAAGAGGCAACCCACGGAGGAGACACTGCACTGCTGCCGAGTCACTTCGGTGGTGTTCAGTGGCGCCTGTTCTGATCTAACATACGCAGGACACCACCTACTAAGCCCCCTACTGACGACAATAATTGCTAGTCGCGGAGCCGGCGTGAGTGAGCTCTCCCTCCGGAGGGCGCCACCCACGTCCGTCCAACGACAGCCCCCATGGACTCGCCGATACCGGTGACCCCGACGGAACCAACCAAGGCCACAGACGTGGAGAGGACATCGAAATTGAGGTCACCATGAGAGCAGGGCATGAAGGGCCACAGAGATTTTTTTTTTTTTTTTAATGCTGATCGATGAGAATGAGGATGATTAAGATGATGCTACGGATTTCCATTTCGGTCTGAGACTACATGACAGGGCTGTACTCTACGCTTCCTTTCATAATATATCCCGGCGTCAACCAGGCCCGAGAGATACAGGCACCTGCAGTGTTGGTCAGGAATTTGAGCAACACTCTCAGAAACGCAACCATTAAGTGGATGAAACTCGACTGTGTGGTCCCAGTCTTCCCAACTGAGTCCACAGCAAACTCAACTCTGGGTAGGAGCCGGTCGGGGCAGAAAAACCCACATGACAGGACATACCTCAGGCTTCTATGGAGGCCAAAAATGTTAGGTATCACCAGGGATACGAACATTTACAGCTTATTGTGAAAGCAGATATTGACTTAGAGTCTTTCACTTTGCTGTGTGAAATTCAAGGAAGCAGTTCCTGTGTTTCACGCAGCAGAGGTAGACGTCACACTTGGTACAGTGGATGTAGGTCAAGGCCTGACAGTTCCTGTGTTTCACGCAGCAGAGGTAGACGTCACACTTGGTACAGTGGATGTAGGTCAAGGCCTGACAGTTCCTGTGTTTCACGCAGCAGAGGTAGACGTCACACTTGGTACAGTGGATGTTGGTCAAGGCCTGACAGTTCCTGTGTTTCACGCAGCAGAGGTAGACGTCACACTTGGTACAGTGGATATAGGTCAAGGCCTGACAGTTCCTTTTCATGCACTTGCCACGCTGTCCGAGCTCAGGGAAATGGCCGACATTGTCAAGGCAGACATCTGGAACTGGTGCACGTCGAATGATCTTCACAGGAGGTGGAGATGGTAGAGTGCCTGAGGGTCTACCATGCGTTTGGCCTCTGTCAGGCCGAAAGCGAGTCTGCCTTGAAAGGGCAGACAGCTTCAGAGGCCGTTCTTGGAGCAGCATGCAGTGCCTTTTGTACCAGAGTCAGGCTGATAGAACAGTGATGTACATAGAGTGGTCGAATATGTACACGCACCACCTCCTTGATTTGAGATGATACTTGTAGAGGGCAGTGAGGGAATCCAGAAGATCGATCCCTCCTGTTCTGGAGGCAGAAAGGGAACATGGACCCAAACTGGAGTGTCCAGAACAGTGTCCATACCTTCCTCTTGCACTACATCAGTGGCGTCGTGTATTAGCTGGGCCAGGGGAATGCTGTCCTCATCGTCAGGGTTCTGCTGTGACAGTGGAAGGTCGTCAACAGCTGGCACAACTCTTCTGCTAGAGTCGGACAGAGGAACATTGTCATCCTCCTCCTCCTCACTATCACTTCCATGATGCTCGATCTTTCCCCGACAGTCTTGTGCTTTTTCAGCAGCTTCTTTTTAGTTCTCTTACGGCACATCTCCTCTTCATCATTTGCTGATCCGTTGTTGTCAGGCAGCCATTCATCACCAGAACTTCCAGGCAGCTCAAAGTCACTGGTATCACGATCTATAAATCGACAGACATTCGTCACAGGAAGCCTGGTTGTCATGCTATAAACAGAAAAAAAAAAACTTTTGAGTAAACAGCAGGGACGATAGATTATACATGTCATTTTTTTTTCTCAAACTTAAACTTAAATCCCACAAATAAACAGTTCATGAACAAAATATGCAGTTGTACATAACGCTGCTCACAAAACACATGTGACTGAATTCGTCAGTAAGGCCTAAGGTATCTCCAGTGATACCTTGAGTAAGAGTTACCTCCCTTGAAATTTTGGTCTGAAGCTGAAAGTATCCCCAGAGATACCTACTATGTTTTCCCCTTTCTAACAACAACACCCCCCCCCCCCCCCCCACACACACACACACACACACAAGGCACTAAGCATTTGACCCCTTCCCCAATTAGACAACAACATTATCGCAAGAGTTATCATAACCAGATGGCCTAACACACTCACCTGCTTAGTGGCGAGAGTTGTAAACAAGACAGCACCGAGGGGCAGTGCAGCAAG
>JADBJO010000242.1:395000-437500 GCA_016801955.1 Conus betulinus | reverse complement strand
ACTGGAATCAGCCTCTGGTGTGTGTGTGTGTGTGCGCGCGCGCGCGCACGCGCGCGAGCACGCGCGCGTGTGTACATACAAGATACGGGCATGCGCTACTGAGGATGAATGTACGGGTTGTCTGTAATCATAATAATAATGATTATTTATGGCGCTTAATCCTAAATCATAAGCCCTAAGCGCCTGCAAATACAAAAAGGTTGTAAGAAAACAAATGAAGCCAGTAAGAAAAGGAATATTACAATAAGTACCATGCACCATATATAATGTGTGTGCGGGTATGGGCATGCGTATGGTATGTGTGTGTGTGTGTGCACGTGCGTGCACCGTGTGTGTATGTGTGCGTGTGTGTGTGTGTGGAGGGGGGAGGGGGATGCGCGTGCGTGCGTGTGTGCGTGCGTCGAAATACCAGACAACGACTTGACGTGTTTGTTGTTTGTGTCATCTGTGTGCTTCTTTGTTTTTTTTTGTTGTGTTCGCAAGCGCGTGTGCAGAGACCGACATCACCGCTCTACAGCAACGAGCAGGGCAAAGGGAGCGGGCTTGGTTTTTTTTTTTTTTTTTTTTTTTTTTTTTTTTTTTTTTGCCAGAGTATCGTGGAGCAAGCTCTCCGGAGGGGAAACAGCCAGACAGAGAGCATTAAATCATCTTGCGCCTGCAGTCACATCCGCGTTACTCCCCACCCACCCCCATCACCCCCACCTCCCCAGTAGATCCTTTCTCCATTCTTCAAACTCCCTATCTGCCGGGAGAGCCCCACTCTCCCCCCCGGCCCCCCCCCCCCCCCATCCCCCTCCTCACCTCACTGCCCCGCCCCATCCCATCTTTCATCCGGCGCTGTAGTGGTGGCGGCGATGGGTGGTGTAGGGGATAAGCTCAACAGTGTCGCAAACTGTTGGGGTGGGGGTGGGGGGTGAAGCCAGGGTCACGACCCAGACTTGCAACTCTCTCCTTCCCGAGCTATTGTCTTGGCCTGTCTCAATCCCCCTCCCCCCTCATTCTCCACCCACCCCCACCCCCTCCCCCTGTCTTTCCCCAGCCTCCCATACCCCCCCCCCCCCCCCCCCCCGCACCCACTTATGCCATACGTACATACTGTCCTCATTCGTCCGCCGTTTGTTGTTGCTGTTTTTGTTTGTTTGTTTGTCCGCTTCCATGTCCTGTGATTTGTACATGTGAAGTGGAAGTGTTATGAAAGGGAGCGGAAAAACCCATCCATTAGGGCCATGGCTTTTGATATCGTTTGTTGTTGTCTTGATTCTTATGACCCATCCTCTCCACCTCTTCTTCCTCCGTAATGAGGATGCTGCTGCTGTTGCTGTGGATGATGATGATGATGATGATGATGATGAAAGATGGTGATGGTGATGATGATGGTGCCATTTTTGCATGCCACTGCTGGCCTTCCTGCTGTTTGTGATTATAGTGCTGCAAACTCGCTGCGCCTCCCCCCCCCCCTTCCCCCCTGTCTCTCTGCCTCTGTCTGTCTGTCTGTCTGTCTGTCTGTCTGTCTCTCTCTCTCTCTCTCTCTCTCTCTCTCTCTCTCTCTCTCTCTCAACACAATGGATACACCCCAGAGCATGTATTTAGGAGGCACCGTTGTGGGTTACGAGCAGCAAGTGAATGAGAAATGACGTATCGCAGGCATCATGAGAGATGAGGAGGAGGCGAGAATCAATGGAAAGAACCCCAGTGGAGGAAAAGGCAGCGCCGCGCTGGCTCAGTGGTAGTGCATGGAGTTGGTAGGCACTTGCATAGACTTCGAACCCTACAACCAACCAACACTGACATTTGCTATTTCTGCTGCCCAGCTTAACATGATGTCGTTTGTGTGGTGTCAGGGTGGTGTTTTGACTGGCCTCTTTAAGCGAAGAAAATGACGACATTGATCATCAGAGATGGTAACTGCCCTTAGGTTTGAAGATATCCAGTGTGAATGGTGGGCGAGATGGGTTGATAGCGAGCACTGATCGTCGAGAATGACAACTCTGCACAGAGCCTCAGTGAGAGGACATCGGGTTGGTTCTGTTGAAAGCAATCGGGGCATGTAGGGGGAGGGCGGGGGGAGGAGAAGGAATGATAAAGGCAGTGCCTAAGTAGGAAAGGTTTTCTTTCTAACCATGTCAACGTCAGTTACCAAGCGGATTCTGAGGGGCAAGAAGTGGAATCAGAGAGAGGTTTTTGTGCTTTGGAATGTGTGTGTGTGTGTGTGTGTGTGTGTGTGTGTGTGTGTGTGTGGTGTGTGTGTGTGTGTGTGTGTGTACGCGCGCGGCTGTGCGTTTTTTTTTTTTTCATCTGTTTCTGGTTTGTTTTATGTACTTGTGTATGTGCCAGGCTTCACAGTTCGCCGATTACTGTAAACTGTCTTGCTCAACTGGTCAGTGTTTGTGACTGTGCTTACAAGTGGCATGGAAATGGATTGCAAGCCAGGTGATAAGACTGACATCCTTACCAGTGTCGGGTACTGAAGCAGACGGTGTGTCCCAGGCCGGAGTCAGTCTGAGGGTCAGGGTATTAGATTATTAAAAAAACAAAATCATTACCGTTTGTTTCCGTTCCGATTTCACTTGCATTAATAAAGACTGACATGTGTGCAAAACTGCTGATGTGAAACGGAATGCTTTATTTTCAAAAGTGCTGTTGAAGAGAGTCATTGTTGACTCGATAGTTGCTGCTGTTTTTTCATGAACAAAAAAAATGTTGCGCAACCCCCAGAGGTGGTTTTTTTTTTATTTGTTTGCTTGTTTGTTTTTGAAGTATAATGATTCATGACGGGAAAAGCAGAGAGCATGTTTTCAAATCAGTCTGCTCCTCTCTCTCTCTCTCTCTCTCTCTCTCTCTCTCTCTCTCTCTCTCTCTCTCTCTCTCTCTCTCCAGAGGGGGTAATACAGCCTGCTGGTCAGTTTGGACAAGAGACGGATTAAGGAACGGGGAGAGGGGAGGGGGTCTTGTCCAAGGCTGAACTCTTGAAAATATTGAGACTTCAGCTCTGAATATATGGAGGACAACTTTCAAACAAGTTCATGAAACTGACAGGGTCCTAAGTTTTGAACAGAACACACACACACACACACACACACACACTCTCTCTCTCTCTCTCTCTCTCTCTCTCTCTCTCTCTCTCTCTCTCTCTCTCTCTGTCACAAACTCCACAAACTCCTTCTGGTGGTTTTGGTTGTGGTGGTTTATTTGAGTGGACATTTGTCTTAAGGGGGTGGGGGGTACGAAGTTGGAGGGGTGGGTGTGCGAGGAGCTGGAAGGGTTTTGAGTTGTAACCTCTGGCGCCCTGCTTTACCTCGGTCTGTGGTTCGGTGGTTCTTAGTTGCCTCTCTTGGTTTTCTTTCTGTCTTGGAAACAATAATGGGGAATGTTGTTTGGAAGATGGGAGGTGGTGTACACACACACACACACACACACACACACACACACACACACACACACACACACACACACACTTAACTATGATTTTATAGCTTACGTTCTTTACTCCACCACGAAAGCCAGACTTTTTCGCTTTAATTCATCTTTTTTTTCTGCTAGAAATTCACCACCACTCGTACCCCCAATCTCTCTCTCTCTCTCTCTCTCTCTCTCTCTCTCTCTCTCTCTCTCTCTCTCACACACACACACACACACACACACACACACACACACACACACACACACACACACACACCATGATGTATGAAGTGCTTCTGTATATTAAAGAGGAGAAACCAAAAAAAAAATGTAATAAAACTTCAACAAAAAGTATCTGTGTGTTATGTTTCTGGACAGTAACAGTCTCTAACTCTCTCTCTCTCTCTCTCTCTCTCTCTCTCTCTCTCTCTCTCTCTCTCTCTCTCTCTCTCTCTCTCCATGATGTATAAAGTACTTCTATATATTAAAGAGGAGAAAGAAAAAAAAAAATGTAATAAAACTTCAGCAAAAAGTATCTGTGTGTTATGTTTCTGGACAGTAACATAACTCTCCCCCCCCCCTCTCTCTCTCTCTCTCTCTCTCTCTCTCTCTCTCTCTCTCTCAGATATTCCCATTTCTTTGTCACTGTTAACAAAAACAGCATTTAATCACTCTGATTAATGCATGTGAGGGAGGACATTTTTTAAGGGTGATTTTGTTAGTTACGTTTCAATATTTCTCCTCCTTTTAACCCCCCCCCCCCCCCCCCCCCCCCCCCCCCTTCCTGCCCAAAGAATTATGGAGTTTTTGCGGTTTTTTTGTTTTGTTTTGTTTTTTTTTTTTTTTCCCTGTTGCCGGCTGTTTGTGCCTCGGCCCCGCGTGTAACCATGTGGGTGTGTTTGGCGCGACCAATCGCTGTTGACCTGACCCAGATTGAACCAATCGTCGCCGTTGCACATGTGTTTCCCTCCCTCCCCCCAGATTGTTTTTGCGGTTTTTTTCTTGTTTTGTTTTGTTTTTGTTTTTTTTCCCTTTCCCTTCCCCCCCCCCCCCCCCCCCCCCCCCCCCCACCACCCCCCCCCCCCCCCCCTCCCGTCTCCGCCTCTCGGCCTTGGCCTTCAGTTGTAATGTTATGCACGGCTCTCGAGTGGAAACCGCTCACACAACACGCCACCTCTTGCACTGAAACATCTGCTCTTTTTGTCTTGGCTTGCCCCAGTGGGGGAGGGGGTGGAAGGAAAGAGTAGGGGAACGGGGACCCTCTGTAGGGTGTGTGAGTGGGTGTGGGGGGTTGCATATATGCGCGCACACGAAGGAGTGAGGGTTTAGTCGAATGAGTGCTGAAGGAAGTTGCATAAAATGGGGAATAGTGGGGCTTATTTTGAAGATTTCCACCTCAACACACACACACACACACACACACACACACACACACGTGGGGGAGAGAGAGGGAGAGAGAAAAGAGGGGGAGAAAAAAGAGGGAGAGAGAGAGGGGGGGGGGGGGAGAGAGGAGGGAGAGAGAGAGAGAGAGCTGACACTGCAGTGGTGTGTTGCAGGTGTGATGAAAGTTGATATATATATATATATATATATATATATATATATATATATGACAGTTGAACTGAACAGTAGCAACATGGAGAGAGTGAGTGGGGGTGAGATTTGATTGGTCCTAGGAGGTGCTTTTGTGGAGAGGAGAGAGAGAGAGAGAGGGAAGGAAGAGAACTGCAATAAATAAACCAAAGTTGGAATCAAGTCTCAACAATGAGAGTGGTCATCAGTTGATCAAAAGTGAGTGTTGCAACCAACCAGTACAACACACCAGCCACACAGCTGTATCACACACACACACACACACACACACACACTGCTTTTTCTCTTCACCCAACACCCTTTTCACCGTCCCCCCCCCCCCCCCCCCCCCCCCCCCCCCCCCCCTTAACATGATGTTTATGTGACAAGTTCGCAGTGACTGGTTTTCCAGTAATTGCCTTATCAGTGAGCAGTAGTCTGAGATCAGTTGCCCCCCCCCCCCCCCCCCCCCCAAAAAGAAAAAAAAAAAATAGTGATGTAGATACTGGGTCATGAGACAGAAGGAGGAACCCCTCTAGTCTCCCTCATGCTGTAACACATGAGCTATGAAAAAAAACTATTGTACACTAGGCCTTCTGTTCTGCTATTTCATACAGGTGTATGTGTGCATGTTTTCTGTGAAATCACTGTGTGTATGATGTGTGTGTGTGTGTGTGTGTGTGCGCACATGAGTGAGTGAGTGAGTGAGTGTGTGTGTGTGTGTGTGTGTGTGTGTGTGTGTGTGTGTGTGTGAGTGAGTGAGAGAGAGAGAGAGAGAGAGAGTGCGAGCAAGCGAGTGAGCGTGCGTGCGTGCGTGCATGAGCTCATGAGTATGTGTGTGTCTGTGTGCATTGGACTGGTGTTGTGTTACATTTGACAGAACTGTATAGCATAGTAAAGTAAAATTAGTTAATCCATTCAAGTAATTGTATGTTAAGTGTTTTAAGCCATGCAGAAATGCTGTACAGACACTATGTTATTCGTAATCCAGAGCTTACAGACTGCATGCGTTTCACAGTATTTTCGCATGAAATTTTCCAGTGGGGTGTCAACGATCATGCTCATGTGCAAGGTTGTCGCTCACGTCTCGCGATATGGCTGAGGAGGGAATCGGTCCATCTGTCTCTCACTAGATCTGGTGGCGAATGTTACAGTCCATGTATCCACAGTTCACTCAGAGATGTGAATTATCAGTTTTTGATGGATTTGGAATTGAAAAAAGTGACGAGAGTTGCGCTAGGACTCCAAGGAGAATAGAGTAGCATCCTTTTTTTTTTTTTCTTTTACCAATGTCTTCCTGACACATCTGTTCCATGCAATAGGCAGGAGAAAAATGCCACGACAGGCAGTGAAGAAATGCTGTATCACATACTGGTTAACAGAGCTTGAACAATGCATTTCTCTGCAAATGAAATATGGAAAACTCTCTCTCTCTCTCTCTCTCTCTCTCTCTCTCTCTCTCTCTCTGTCTCAGTCTCTCTCTCACTGTCTCTCTCTCTGTCTCTCTCTATATCTCTCTCTCTCTTAAACACGTACACTTACTCACACACACACACACACACACACACACTGACACACACGCACACACAAACATACACACACACACACACACACACACACACACACACTGACGCATATAATGACTCATTGTCACATTTACACACACACGCACATGTGTGCATGCACACACACGCATGCGTGTGCGCGCTTACTCAGACACACACACACACACACACACACACACACACACACACACACACACGCACACACATTCACTCACTCACTCACACAGTGACACATTTTGACAAAAACTTACACACAGCAAACACAATAAGTACACAGTCACCTGCACACTGTCATAAACTCACACACTCAAACGCAAGTACACACACACACACTCAGACACACAAATGTGCGCAAGCTCTCATGTACATGTACAGTATCATCAACATGAATATGCTTGCACACACACACACACACACACACACACGTGCACATGCACACACACACACACACACACACACACACACACACACACACACATACATACACACACACAGAGAGTAATGTGGTGAAGTCTATAAACACATTGTCCAGTAGGTGAAATGAACAATCAGAGGAAATTCAGAATGTTAACTGCTAATAAGTGGTTCAGACTGCAAGAGGACTCCAAAGTATTGATTTTGAACATTTGCCTCATGCTTTTGCTTTTTTGCCCCCCTTAGTTTAAGTGCTACAAGACACGTGTCCCATGATGACTAAAACAAATTTGAAGCTCATTGTATCAGTTAAATTGTAAAAAGAAATAATATTGTGAGATCAAACACGCAACACTTCAGTCAACCAGATAGCGTGTGGACACCACTTCATGACCATGTGATTAAAATGTGACCGTTCTTTTTGGACGACCAATCAGCACACATCCCTGGTTCCATCATGTCGAGGTCATGCACGGTGCATGCGTAGGCTGATGTCAGGAGGGCTGGTACTTAAAGATGACCCTTGAAAGCGCTAACTTCAACAGGTGCAGCTGACGACCTTGGAAGTTGATAACCTTAGCTATAGCTCATGGCTTTCATGAAAGTTTGCAGCCTTGACCTTTGGGACTTTTGAGCTAGGCGTGACTTTGAAGTGACAATGTGACTGTGCCGTGGTTTATTTCAACTGGAGGGCTAGTGAGAGAAAGGAACTGATCCTTTCTAGTTGAAAGCGTGTTTTGAGTCTTAGTTATGTGCAGACAGAATATTTACCCAGTAATCTTTCCTCTTTTGGATCTGTGAATGAAATTGAATTGCTGCCTCTCCAGAACATTATTTGTGGCTTTTGGGACTGTGGGGAGTGTGAGGAGGGTTGACCCAAAATCAGACATGCCCGTCCCCGTCAATAAAGTTTGTGACATGCCAGGTTCAGGTAACTTACTGTGTCCCAGTTGCATTGATGGTGTTGGTACTTCACCTGCTTCTTCTTTCACTTCACTGTACTGTTTACTGTGGTGGAATCCTGGTAGATCAGGTTTGAATATATGTCTGTGAAGATGCTATCAACAAAGCCTAGATGGTCAGAATAGTGGAACTTCTCAAAAACGACTTGCAGAAATCCTTACAAACAAGTTCAGCTCTTTTGAGGGGAGAGAGTTCTTTCCAATATTTAAAGAGAGTACAGACAAAGACAAAAACAGTGCAGAGCAGGGAAAAATTCTTGAGTGGAAGTGAGTCTGAATTCAGACGGTCCTAACAGTGTGCATTGGTACATCTCTTTAATGATCTTTCCAGTTCTGACTTACTTCCTTTTAGAGACTGAAGTGTGCTTGAACCTTTTTTCTCTTTATATGTACCAAATTAACCTACCTGTAAAGAATTATTACCCAGAACCTCATTCACTGTGGTATAAATTTACCACCCAGTTGAAAATCCCAACATGTAAGAGTTAGTTTGTGAGGATTTCTGTAGATGTTTGGAGAGAGGCAGAGGTCATCCTGTGGTGTGAAATTAGCTTGCAATGATTATCAGGTCAGTGCCAAACTGATGAAAATTATCGCCAGTATGTGACACAGGGGAAAAGTTGTATAGGAAGGAGGAAAAGAAGGTGATGAAAGACAAGTAAAGAAAAAAATAGAAAGGCAAAGGAAAAAGAAACAATGACAGGTTCTGCTTTATCCATTGTTCATTTGGCATTATTTTTTGTTTACTCGTTGTTTTTCTTTTGAATAGCCTGGACCTGTTTTTGTTTGTTTGTTTGTTCATTTTTAAGTGGGTTGAACAGTCTGTCATGTTACCGTCGAACAGTCTGTCATGTTACCGTCATCAAAACTGAATGGTTTCTGTATTACCATGACTGGTCATGTTGCTTGCTTTCTGTTTACAGCATCACCAGGCTGGGGCGGCGGCCGAAACGCTTAAAAGAGGTGGGAGGGGAAGGGAGCGGCGGATCACGTGTTGGGAACCTGCCCATCGCCCCATACCCAGCCCCTCAGGACATGAACAGAATGCGCATGGAGCAGCTTCAGAAGATCCTGCAGTCCGGCGGGTCCTTGAAGGAAGACCTCATGCAGGCCTTCGTCAGCGTGGCCAAGGCCAGCTTCCAGGAACATTCCAAAACGGGCGAGAAAGGGAAAGGGTGTGACAACCAGCCAGAACAGAAACCCGTGGTGACTGAGTGCACTCCCATGGACGTCCTGGCCTCGGTGAGCAGTGTGGTAGCCTCCTCCTCCTCAGCCAGTGTGGAGAGCAGGAGTGCTTCGGGTGGACAGTCTGGTGCAGGGTGGAATGGACGCGGACTCCCCGTCCAGTCTCAACAGCCCGGGAGGGTCGTCCTGCATAAGGGACCTGAACCTGACGGCGTTTGAGAATTTCCTGTTCGAGCAGGGCATGCCCAGCACTCTCCGGAAGTGCTCAGCAGATCCTCCTGGACAGCATCGGGGACCTGCAGGCCCTCAACAGCCCTTACAACCCCGGCAGTGTAGGGGGGCTGGACTATGTGTCTGCCGCCACTAGTCCTGTGTCCGATCTGGTCTGGGGTCGCCTCTCATCCTTCCCTCATCCTCTTCAGTTGCTAACGATGGAGTTGGCCTGGTAAACGATTTACCAAACACTGCCGGTGCGCTCACTTGAATACTTTGACGTTGAACTCTCAGAAACATGTGTGCCCCCAGCCCCCCAGGTCTGTAGCCAGACCCAGCAGCAGCAACAGCAACAGCAGCACTTTCTGCAGACAACCATGTCTATTCCCCAGAATAATAACACTGCTCCCACTGCTGCTGGTGCCACTGACATTAGGGGGGAAAGCAAAAACAGAAATAAAGACAGAAATTAAAAACAGAACCGAACGGTAACTTCTCCTCTTCCTGTATGGTCAAAAAGGAGCCAGTGTCCCCGAAAACCAGGCCATCGAGGTTGGCTTCGTTTGCCATTAACGATGAGAGTAAGTATGTCATCGATGTGAAGAGTATCATGGATGAGGTGCGGCAGACACCAACGGAACAAGACGGCAGTTAATTGAGCAGGTAATTTTTTTTTTCTTCTCAGGAAGAAATTTGTGTGATTGGGTATAGACCTTTCGTCCATGTGGCTCTTGTGACTTGAGTGGCATGCCCTTGTTTATCATGATTCATATGAATGCTTAAAGTCAGCTAGTTTATAATACTCGTCAACAGAACTACTTATGCAAATCTAACATTGTGTAGTCATGCAAATTTGATGTTGTGCAGGACAGTGGTGGTATTTGCTTGATTATAGCAGATGTAAACTTTGTAACTGGACAAAATAATGAGTTATGGGTAAGAGGGCTGGTAGTTTCTTCCAGTCAGAAATATGTTTAGTTGCTTTAGTTTTCAGTATGTATGCAGCTTTTATTTTATATAAATATTTTTTCATCGTATTTGTATCACTTGTAATTATTGTTGCGCTGCAACGGTTATGAAACACACACACACACACACACACACACACACAGGGATGGAGGGGGGGGGGGGGGGGGGGGGGGGAGAGAGAGAGAGTTTGATTTGTTGAAATGGGATTCATACATGGATAACTGTAGGATAATAAATCATCTGTGGATTGCCTTCTTGTGGTTTATATAACCTTTGATTTAGTGCCAGTCACATGTGTGCACACAAGTATTCATACATATAAAGTCCGAGCACACATGTACTTGCATGTCTGCACTCACATGCGTGAGGAAGATAAGATATTGCGTTAAAAGAATCAATAACTGGTTAAGTCTTTTTCAAAAGGGATTTTGATTGTATTGTATTGTAGAGTCACTGAAGAAAAGATAGATCATAGATGGAGGAGAGAATAAAGAAAAAGAGAAGACCTAAGGTGAGAGAAAAGAAGAAGATAGATAGCAGGAAAGGCAGACAGACAGACAGACAGACAGGACAGATTATGCACATTGCACATTGATCATAACGATTACAGAACTCTTGAACATTTTGTATTCTTGTGATAAGACATGTGTTGAATGTTCTGTTTTGGTTATCAACAGGCCTACCATAAATGTGTTTCTTGTCATAATTACTTGTGGTTTGTGCGTTCACACAAATAGCATCCACCCTCGCACACACACACACACACACACACACACACACAACTTTTTTTTCATCTTTTCATCCATCCTTGTCAGCCAACATACACAACTGTATTACCCATTCCTTGTAGGTCATGAGCTTACCGATATCCATTCATCGTAGTTGATTAACAAGCAGTGTCTTTTTACTTTATTACTGATGACTGTATTATCCACTCCCTTCAGAGTAGGATGGAATTTTGATCCACTCTGGACAGTTACTACCATCAGTTCCCTGTGGTTTCATTTTTGTCCATTCTCTGTAGGTCACAGAGTACACAGGCCCTGTCTTGTCGATGAATGACTTGGACCAAAATGTCAGTGAAGTGGAAGCAGGGTGGCACACACACAGCAGGGTGGAATGGGGGTGGGGTTGGGCGTGTGTGTGAGTCTGTTCAGGCGAGAGCATGACTCCGGTCATCTCCCGTGGCCCAGTCATTCTTCTCCTCAGACTGCTTGGGAGGGGGGAGGGGGGGGGGGGGGGGGGGGGGGGGGGGGGGGGGGGAGCGCAGGTGTTCTCATCACCAAGTCACTGAGCCTGGTCCCTTCCTTATTATTCTGATGAGATTTTCTCCCCTTTCTTCAGCTTTATTTCTTGTTTTGGGTTAGTGTCAGATTTGTTTGAATTAGACAGTTTGATGCTTTTCTGCAGGGACCCTAAGATGGAAGTACTGCTCTTGCAGTATTAGTATTTATTATTATTTATCTGTAATGTATAACCAACAGACGCTGTGCACAGGTAACTAAAAATGTGAACGAGCAAAGTCATTTCCTCCACTAGGGTAGTATATACTCCTGTCAGACAACTTGGAATAAACCCTCCTTTTTGCATCTCACAACTCCCTCCTCCTGCCCCCTCCCCTCCTCCCCCACTCCTCTCCCTCCTGTGAAAATGCCTTGATCACACATTGGGTTTTGAACAAGTCGTCTGTATGGGTTTTTTTTTGTGTGTGTGTGTGTGTGCCAAAACCATGTAGCATGAAACAATGTGAGCGGGCGAGTTGTCAGCCCACACGAATGAAAGATAGCACAGCATAGGAGTATGTCATTTGCGGTTGTCCAGTGGTTTTCGACTAATTTATGATGCTGATTACTCGAATTTGGAGAATGTTCTCACTTTTGAAGTCCAATTTTGACTGTAGTTGGGTGCTGAATATCATGCATGTTTGATTGCAGCGCCAGTGTGAGTAGCAGTTTTGAAGTGATGTTGGTCTCCAACCCCCTCTTTTTTCCAGTGCTGCTATTTAGTGCTAAAGATGATTGCATTTATGCATATAATTGTGGATCAACAGAACGGGTGTTAGGAGTTGGAAGAAAGGGGGGAGGAGGGTGGGGAGGAAAGAAAGAAGAAATGACGAAGCCTGTACTGTCGTCCTGCAGGTGACAGATGCTGTGGTGGACGCTCACGTGCACACAACCATCAACACTCACAAGTCCATCGAGGAAGCCAACCAGAGAATCGAGAGGGACCTGCAAAAACAGTCAGGGGTATGGACTTCCATTTTGTACATCTGGGACACACTGGCATTTGGACTGATTAAGTTGGGTTCCAACTGCTGCATTTTAGCTGTATTTGTCGTCGTTAACTGATGTGCTGCTCAGATGGGTGAGTAATAGTGGTGTGTGTGTGTGTGTGTGTGTGTGTGTGTGTGTGTGTGTGTGTGTTAGTGCATGTGTTTGTGTGTGTGCATGTATGTGTGTAACAGTTTACCAGCCAGTCTCATAGATTATTAGTCATTGTCACAGTGTACAAATGGATATCGTAATTTATTAGCCAGTATCATAGTTTAAAGCTTATGAGAGCAATTGGTTTATGACTTGACAGTCAGCTTTTAAAGCTTATGAAAGCAGTCAGTTTATGACTTGACAATCAGCCTTCAAAACTTATGAAAGCAATTGGTTTATGACTTGACAATCAGCCTTTAAAGCTTATGAAAGCAACTGGTTTATGACTTGACAATCAGCCATTAAAGCTATGAAAGCAATTGTTTTTATGACTTGACAATCAGCCATCAAAGCTTATGAAAGCAACTGGTTTATGACTTGACAATCAGCCTTTAAAGCTTATGAAAGCAATTGGTTTATGACTTGACAATCAGCCATCAAAGCTTATGAAAGCAATTGGTTTATGACTTGACAATCAGCCATCAAAGCTTATGAAAGCAATCGGTTTATGACTTGACAATCAGCCTTTAAAGCTTATGAAGCAGTTGGTTAGAATTGACATTCAGCCTTTGACTGTAAGTAGCAACATGCACCTAACAATTATTTAATCAGTTTGCAAAGAGACGTTATCAGTTTAGATCAGTGCAACATACATGGATCTAATTAAACCATGAGATTGACAATCACAGTCACAAAGTAGTCGCAGATAATCAAAGTTCTCTAAAACAACATTTGCAATGATTCAGAAACAGACAGTTGAATGAAAATAAAAGGAGAAAAAGAACTGCTTAGCTGGCACTAAATAACATAAACTCACAGCGAAATAATCTGTATCAAATGCCAAGGAATGCACTGAACACTGACACATCATAACTACATGACATGTCATGGCACTTGTCAGCACTGAAAGGTGTGAATCAGCCTGTGAGCGGCCAGTTAACACCCAGCCTTTAAATAGCATGCCGCTGGATCACAAAGACAGTAGCTTGAGGACACGTGCAAATTTGCTCGCAAATTAATTTGTGCTGTCTGCCCTTTAATCAATGCTTGCTTTCTCTCTGATTCCTTTTCGGACCAGACTTCAGTCTGTCATGAACCAGAGAGCTCAGAACCAGGTTCAGTGTTACTGAAGTAAATTCATGGATCTACATGTATACCAGTTTAGTGTTTTAAATCTAAAGCCCCCCCTTTTTTTTTATTCCTGAGGCAAACAGATTTTTACCCGAAAAATGCAATATTCATGGTAATGAATGAACCAGACTAATTGTAAAACTACCATTTGATAGCTGGTTTTGGGACAAATCTATTGATATGCAACATGTATCTGATCTAGACGAGTAAAAACATTAATGGAATAGGACTATTAGAAAACACATCTATAGCTGTCGAGGCAAACGGTCAAGTTGCCCACTGCGAAATGAGTGTGCAAGCTGCTGCCTGACACTGGAAAAGGGTTTAAAATCAATAATTACCTTTGATCAGTGTAACGGATCCTTGAAGTCAATGTTTCACAAGTGCATTGCAGTGACTGTTGCACTACGGCTGAAAGAAGTTTGACAAAAGGGGTGGGGTGGGGAGTGGAAGGGAAGGACGCTGTCACAAGAGAATAATGCAGGGAGAGTTTAGATCAAACTTTGGACGCTGTCACTATGATGTGGAGGTAAATAGTGTCTGATCGTATCATTCATGTGATCAATACCTTGGTGCTGTCATCAGCCAAGAAGGGTCCAAGCCAGAGGTCCCTGCAAAAATTGCGCTGACAACAGCTGTGATGGCAAAGCAAAAACCAGTTTGGAGAGATGAAAAAAAGATCACCCACCAAGCTGTTGCACGTTCTCGTCATGTCAGTTTTCCTGCATGCATACGAGTCATGGACTCAAACAGCAGAACTCCAAAGGAAGATCCAAACTGCAGAAATAAAATAGCCTCAGATGACTCCTTGGCATTTCATACACTGATTGCATCACTAATCAAAAGGTGAGTAGAAGAGTGGGTCATCAGAGGGGTCACTATGAAGACTTGCTGTCAATCATAAAGAAGAAAAAGATAAGATAAGATAATGTTGCTTATAAATCATAAAGAAGAAATTGAAGTGGTATGGCCACATAGCCAGATTGTGAGGTCTCTTCAAGACCATTCTACTTGGAATGGTACAAGGAAAGAGGAGAAGGGGATGCCAGGGAAAACAAAAGTCAGACAAAAGTTGTCGAATGGACCGGCAAAAGCTTTGCCCAAAACCCAGCCGCTAGTCAGCGACCAGATTAAGAGGAAGCCACTTGTTAGGCAAGCCGCTCTGCAGTGCCCCTACAACCTGAGCGTGTTAAATGGGACAGGTGACAGGTGATCAATACACATACCAGCATAGATCAGTCTTCAGCAAGGGCAATGCACTCTTGGGCATTGGTGGGTGCATTTCGATGTTGACTTTGAACTAGGAGCTCTGTCACCATGATGTAGAGATAATGCCACTAATCATATTTATTCATGTGATCAATACACAAATGCGCATAGAGTAGCCCACAGAAAGGACGTTGCACTCCTGGGGATTTGGGGTGGCAGTTTGAGGTTGACCCTGAGTATAGTTAGTTTTAAGTGAGGTGACTGCAGGTGGAAATCTAAACAAATCTTAAAAAGTTGAAGTACTGTATCTGCCAAACATGAACAAACAAATCACAAAACAAAACACAATGACATCTTAGGTCTAAACTTAGAGGTCAAAACACATCGTGTTTTGTCTTTAAGGTCTAAACTAAGAGGTCAAAACACGTTCTGTTTGTCTTGTGATTTGTCTGTTCATGTTTGGCGGATAGAGTACTTAAAACTTTTAAAGGTTTGAATACCGGCCATTGTACTGTCCTGGTTGTCCAGTGATAAGGCCACTGTGTGACAGATCACTCAGTCCTGGGAAAGAAGACAGTGTAAAGGCAGGGATGTCTGCTGGGAGAGGTTGTAATGGGCAAGGAGCATTCAGTCAGCACAACATGAACATTTTGTTCAGAATGAGGAATCCAACTTGCTCAAGGTCAGAGCTGATTACCTGTGGCGTCAGTTTGTGTCAGCCATGGTGCCAGAGATTACCAAAGTTGTCAAGTTCTCCAAGAAGCTCCCAGGTGAGTGGAATTTTGTTGTTGTTGTTGTTGTTGTTGTTAGCGTGTGTGTGTGTGTGTGTGTGTGTGTGTGTGTGTGTGTGTGTGTGATATCCTGTTGGTGTAAATAATCACCCAGTAAATGAGGAGAGTTAAAGTGTAATGTTTGCAAACTGTGGACCACCCTTCAGTGTTTCAGCAAAGAAATCTGTTCATTTTTCACTGTGGAGGGGAAAGGATGAAGGAAGATAGAGGGAGATGGGAAGAGAGAAGAGGGGTGTACCTGTAACCTTTGAAAGAAGGGAAGTAAGCATTGTGGAGGGAAAAAAAAGGAATGCATGTCCAGGGCTAGAATTATTTCCCTTTGTTTCTGTGGACTGGCTTCCAGGCCATTTTTATTTCCCTTTGTTTCTGTGGACTGGAATCAAGGCCATTTTCATTTCCCTTTGTTTCTGTGGACTGGCTTCAAGGCCATTTTTAGCCTGTTGACAGGGCAGACATGAGACTGTGCAGTGAGCTTCAGTTTGGTCAGAAAGAGCTGGAAGGAAAGAGGGTTGGGGGGGGGGGGGGATGCATGGAGGTGAGGGGTGAGGGAAGCAGGCACCTTTTTATATTCTTAACATCGAACTGTACATGCCTTGTTGGCAAAATGAATATGCTGACATTTATCTATACTGTGGACCATCACACACATACTGCACAGTCACACACACACACACACACACACACACACACACACACACTCACACACACGCCTGTATTTCATTGTAGTAGTATGTCGCTGTTGTGGGATGCTGTTTAACAAGACATCTCTGTACTTAACGTCACTTTACCAGGTGTCACTTAATTAAATGTGGTTGTTTTAAATTTTCAACATTTCAAAAAGTATCCACCATTTGTGTTTTTGTTTTCATAAATTTCATGAAATATTTATCATTGTTTCTAAGTATTCCAACATTTCAGAAGTCTCTATTATTTTCTTAAAAAATATTTTCACCATTCCATGAAGTATCTGCCATTGTTTTATTTCCAATGTTTCATGAAGTGTTTCCCTTTTTTCGTAATGCTAAATTTTTTTTTAATTGAAGGCCGTAAGATATTTACCATTTGAAGATTGACAGCATTCGTGAAGGCATTTAACATTTTCATTTCAAACATTTGGTCAAGTGTTGGCCTTTTCGATCAACATCATTTTGTGAGGTATCTTCCCATTTTTTTCAGCATGTTACAGTATCAATGCTGATTTTTTTTTTCATAAAGTTCATGAATGCATCTAGCTTTGATTTCCAGAGTGTCATGAAACATCTTCCTTGTGATTTCCAATATTTCACGAAGGAACTGCCTTTCTTACTTACAACATTTTATGGAGTAACTACTAGGTTTTTTTTAGTTTGTTTGTTTGTTGTTTGTTTTATTTACAGTTTGCCACAAAGGTGACAACAGATGTTTGTTTGTTTGTTTCTATTTACAGTTTGCCACAAAGATCTGTTGTCACCAATTTGTGTGTTTGGTTGTTGCATTCTCTGTAATGTCTGTGATGATGGATGACGTGACAGGCTTCCAGGAGATAGAGCAGGATGACCAGATCCGACTCATCAAGCAGGGAGCCTTTGAGGTGATGATGTGCCGATTCGCCATGCTGGTGGACGCTGTGAACCAGACGGTGTTGGACCCCAAGTTGACCACCAGATGCCCACGGTCAGTCCTCCACCTGCCCCTCTCCTATACCCTGCCTTCCTCTTCAAGAATGCCAACTGCAGACCTGTTTACCCATACGATTTCACTGTATTTTGTACGCATTGGCAAAAATATTATCAATACAATAAATTACAAAGAAATATGTCAACAAAATTATGGAGACAAAGTTCTATAGTGGTAACTGAACTTGTGGAAAATAACTGCTGTGGTGAAGACTTTGACCAAAGAGTGACACTCTTGCTGACTTCTTCATGCGAAATCGTGTTTTGCAGTGTCTGTTTCGTCAACAACATGCCCTGTATTGTTGTGAAAAAAATGGGCGAGAGATCATGAGTGCGTTCTAAAGTATGCAGATGAATCAGGTTTGAAAGCTATTTGTATCAGACGGAACCTGTTTTACAGTAGATCTAGTTGCAAAGTGAAACGACTGCAGGCAGAAATCTAAACAAATCTTAAATAAATGTCAGCGAACCGCCCAGAGAAACGTGTGGACAAACGAGTCACAAGACAACACACAACGCGTTTCGACCTCTTAGGTCTTCCTCAGGTGAAATAAAGATGGACAAAATATATTTGTCCGTCTTTATTTCACCTGAGGAAGACCTAAGAGGTCGAAACGCGTTGTGTGTTGTCTTGTGACTCGTTTGTCCACGTTTCTCTGGGCGGTTCGCTGACATTTATTTAAGATCTGTTTTACAGTAGTCAGTGCAAGAGTAGATAGTGACAAGAAGCATCTGAAATGTGATGGCAAGTGAAAACAAAATAAGGACCACCCCCCCCCCCCCCCCCCTTCTCTCACCTGCTTTTACAGACATTTGGACTTATCTACACAATGTTTGTAGAAAATATGCTCATTTTTGTTGAAAAACACCAAAAAGCAGTTTTAGGGTAAACAGGTCTGCAACTGTTTGCTTTCCTATGATACTATGACCCATCAGATCCCTACCCATTTTCCTTGCATGGTTGCCCATATCTGCTCTATCACCGTTGATGGGTTTTGGAATTTAAAACTTTAGTGTAAATGATGTGTCACAGAGAAGAGTGACTGTAGGAGTTAATCTGTAACACAGGGCAGGATATTTGGATTACATGTAGATAAAGTACTGTCTTGTTTTTTCTCATGAGCATTGTCATTGATTTTCCAACAATGCATTTTATGTGGCTGTTCATTTGATTTTCTTTCAAGCTTATGGTGATGACTGTTTGCTTATGATAAAATCTCCTTACCCCTAGTTTGGGCTGAAAGGAAGTATACTAAAATCAGCTCACCTAAATGTAGACGGGTGTCAACATTTTCGTGGGTGTTCTGGGGACTCTTTCTCTAGAGAGGTTTATCCCTGCCTTCGTGAAATGTTGTCCTTTCCTGTCCTTCTCTGCGACTCTGCCTTGTAGTCCTGCTTGACCTGTTTCCCTCTGTTTTTCTTTGTGACTTTTTTTGTGGTCTTTTCTCTTGTCTTTGTTCTAGGGGGAATGAGTACCTTCTCTTGTAGGACAGCTTTTTTGTGTTATTTGTTGGTTAGATAATGGACTGTACTACAGGCTGTCCAGAGTGGGCAGTAGCTATCTGTTCTGCTGTGTGTATTTGTCCGCGGGGGTTCTCATGCATTTCAGTAGCTGCGTTGCTGTCCCCCTCGGCATAGCCAGGGTTTATCAGCTTTAAGGATTTCGACAGATTAATTATGCTATGAATTTAATGCATATTGTTGGTCAAGAAGTGGACAGTGTTATTGGTCTTGTTATGGAGGACGTCTTTTTTCTATGTGATGCCCGCCCTGAAAAGGGCCTTAATGTATGGCTGGAGCTATAGTAACAGACCAGACCAGAAAGTCTGGCTGGGCAGTAACAAAAGTGTAAACGAGAATAACGTTTTTTAAAATGGTGATAGAACTAAACTTTTTTCAAAATTTGGTGATTTATGTAATCTGACGCCATACCGTTTGTTCAGGAACAGAAAAACCTATTGTAAATCCCAAAGCTAGACTTGTGAACATTGCCATTTGTGCTATCAGCATCCCTGCTGATCATTGTGCATGCCTTCTGGCCACATGATTCTAGTAAAAATCTTGACCATGTCATCTGCTTTCTAGTTACATGATCTGGTAAAAACCCTGACCATGTCATTTGCTTTCTAGTTGCATGATTCTGGTGAAAAGTCTGACCAATTTGTTGTTTGTGATCACATGATTCTGGTGAAAATACTGACCATGTGTCATTTGCTTTCTAGTCACATGATTCCAATGAAAAACCGACTATTTTGTTGGGTCTGTCCTTGTATGATTCTGATGAAAACCCATGTCATTTGCTTTCTAGTTGCATAATTCTAGCGAAAACAGTGACCATGCCATTTGCCTTCTAGTCACATGATTCTGGTGAAAACCCTGACCATGTCGTTTGCTTTTTAGTCACATGATACAGGTGAAAAAACTTGTCCTGTTAAGTTTGCTTGGTGATAACATGGTTTCAGTGAAAACCCTGACCATGTTATTTGCTTTCCAGTCACATGAATCTGGTGAAAACCCTGACCATGTCATTTGCTTTCTGGTCACCTGATTCTGGTGAAAACCCTGACCATGTCATTTGCTTTCTGGTCGCATAATTCCGGTGGTAAACCTTGACCGTGTTCTTTGCTCTGTAATGATATTATTCTGGTGAAAATCTGTGGCACCATGTTGTTATTTCAGTTATGTTATTGTGGTGAAAATCCTGACAATGTTGATTGTTTTTTTCTGCTTGCATGATTCTGTGGTGAAAAGCCACTACACTATGTTGTTCATCTTTTAGTTGCACAACTCTGATGACAGCACTATGTTGTTTGCTTTTTAAGCATGTGAATATGATGAAAACCCAGACCATGTTGTTTGCTTTTTAGTCACATGATTGTCATGTCAAGGCAGTGTTGTTTGCCTTTCCAGTCAGGTGATTCTGATGACAGCACTGCATTGTTTACCATACTTGTTACATGATTCTGATGATGACACTATGTTGTTTAACAGTCACATGATCCTGGTGACAACATTATGTTGTTTACCAAACTTGTCGCATGATTCTGATGACAACAGTATGTTGTTTATTTGTCATATGATCTTGATGACAACGTACCAAACTTGTCACATGATTCTGATGACATTATGTTGTTTATCATTCTTGTCACTTGATTCTGATGACAACATAGTGTTGTTTGACTTTCTAGTTACATGATTCTGATGATAACACTTTTGTTTGTTTTTTTACATAGTCACCATGATTCTGATGACGGCACTTTGTTGTTTGCCTTTCTACGCACACAGTTCTAATCATAACTTTCTTGTTTGCCTTTTTACTCACAGGATTCTGATGAAACACTGTTATGTTGTTTGCCTTTCTGGTCACAGGATTCTGATGAAACACTGTAATGTTGTTTGTCTTTCTAGTCACAGGATTCTGATGAAACACTGTAATGTTGTTTGTCTTTCTAGTCAAAGGATTCTGATGAAACACTGTGTTTTTTTTTTCTTTCTTTTCTAGTCACAGTATTCTGATGAAATACTGTTATGTTGTTTGTCTTTGTAGTCACAGGATTCTGATGAAATACTGTTATGTTGTTTGCCTTTCTAGTCACAGTATTCTGATGAAACACTATGCTTTTTGCCTTTCTAGTCACAGGATTCTGATGAAACGCTGTGTTGTTTGCCTTGCCAGTGAGGTGATTCAGGCGACGCCAATGGGAGAGTTCTTGGATGAATTCTTCTATGTGGCAACCAGGTTCAACCCGCTCAGGCTGACTGATGGTGAAGTGGGCCTCTTCACCTCTGTCCTGATTGTTTGCCCTTGTGAGTTTTCTCCCTTCTACTGCATTGATACATGGATGACGTGGATGGAGCTTGGATGTATCACAAGATATTATGCCATATATTTGTCAGATATGTTCTTAAGTCTCCCAGACCCCACCAATCCCTGTCTCCTTCCATGCCTCCTACCTCCCCCCCCCCCCCCCCCCCCCCCCCCCCCCCCTTACCCCTTTCACTTCTCTTTCACCTTTTTAAAAAAAAAAAAAAGATATTATAGGAAAAAGAGAAAAATGACATGAAGGTCAACTTCATGAGACAAGTTTTCGTTCTGAACTGGACTGAAAGATAGTAAGAGGAGGTAATACATTGAAATCTCTCAGTATGAATTCTCCATACAAAGATACTCTTCTAATACTTTTTTTTCCGCTGACTGTTTGGCCTTTGCCCCATCTTAACTCTCTCAGTTTAAAGATGATGTTTCAGGACGTATGGTGACCATTATTGAGAGCTTCCACTGTATATCTCTTTCACATTTATTTTCTGGCAGTGTGAGTCCAAAAAAAATCTGCACATCAAGAACAAAATGGAGGAGGGAAAGAGAGGGAGGATAGAAAATGTTAAAGTTTGGGGCATTGTTGTGTAGTGGATGTAGGTTCATAATTTGTTCAGATCTCTTGATATACATATTTTGTAAAAGATTATGATGAAAATGTATATAAAATAGGTAATTACAGTGGTACAATTATGTTTCAAAAAACTGCTGGTTTGGCAAAAAACTATTAGACAAAGCACTACTTTTGAGAGAGGAAGAAATACAGAAATGGGAGAACATCAAAAGATGAACAGGTCAGCTCTTCACTACATCTTATTAAAAGGCCACAGAAAACTGCATCAGATCAAGAGTTAGATCTGGAAGTTGATTATTAGTTCCTTCAGCAGCAGGAGAAGAAAATAATGACAGTATCTTACATAATTGTCAAACAACATATGATGATATGGGAGAGAGATTTTTTTTTCATTCTTCTCAGTAATGTTAGCATTTGTAACGATGAAGTAGTTGATCAACGTGCTGAGAATGCCACGAGTAAGGAGTTGAGCAGATTCTCTATCCCTCACCAGTCTGAAACCTAAAGTTCAGGCTTAAGTCAAAGATCTCTGGCAAGAGGAATGGAACACGCAAAACAAACTCTTCCAAATCCACCCAAACCTTCTAAGAGTTTTTGTCATGCGTTTGGGCCATTTGATCACAGACCACTCCATTAACACCCACGTGTGTTTTTTAAGAGGTGAAGAAGCTCTGTAATGCAGTTCAAGCGATGAACCTCACGCTGTAAAACATTTCCTTACAGAAGGTTTGAGTGAACATGTTTTCAAAATTAAATACTGTAGTACAGATTCATGAAAACCTTGTTCAGAGATGTCCCACCTGATGTAATGTTTGAGTTTCTTAAAGAGATAAGTATTTTTCATCTGATCTAAGATTTTACAAAGAAATATATTTAATGAAATTCCGGTGTGTGTTTCTGAAAAAATTGTGTTTAGTGAGTTGTGTTTCTATTGGTGGTTGAGTGGTTGTTTTTTTTGTGTTTGTTATGTTTTAGTTTTTGTCTAAACGATGTTGAGAATTGACTTTGATGGGGTGACAGCCCTGATGTGTCCCTTTGCCGTTGGCTGGGCTGTTAACAACATGAATCAAACTGAACTGAGGTTTGAAGCAAGTGCACACGCACAATTTTCATAGCTGTCCATACTGTCAACAATCATGTTTAATTGCAAGTCATCTATCTTCTGTCACATTTAGTCAACCTCAGCATGAATTGAAATATATGTTTTAAAGATTCTCTAGAGGAGAATTGAAGCTGTTTTCAGGTAATGGCCATGTTTGCAACATCGCCATCCACAGACTGTCATATTTTTCAAAGCTTTCCAAAATACCTTCTCTGTTTTCATATAATGGCCACATTTGCAACATTGCCATCCACAGACTGTCTTATTGCTCAAAATTTTCCAAAATACCTTAGGAATAGAATGGGTTACCTGTAATGGGTTGAATAAGGTGTATGGATAGTTTAAGTGGAGTGTGTTGAATTGAGAAGTTTGAAGGTCATGGAAAGGCAGCTTACTTTGTGTTCCAGTGTTGGTTGATCAGCAAAGTTGCAATCACTGAAGAGGTTATTTTGAAAGACAAGAAGGAAATATATGAAGCATGTGCATCTTGTTTTTTTTCTGTTTGGCAGCACGAAAGGGGCTGAAGAACAAGATAGCCATTGGCAAAATACAAACCCTTTTCCAGCAGGCTTTGTACATTCTGATGAAACACAACCATCCAGGTACGTACAGATGTTTAAAATGCTGTTGAAAGATCAAGAGGGTGGGTTGGAGAGAAGGGCCGGGGGACAGGTTGGGGATTAGGGGTTATCTGCTCATAAACTTGCAAGATGTTTGATTACTTGAACTTGAACTTGAACTTGTAGGTGTTAGAGGCCTTAAAAGGCCTGTTCACCATTCTAGTATAACATTAGGATAAAAACACCACATGCGTGGGTAGGAAGAGAGTCACTGACTGAGACTATCTAGATTGATAACATTCCGGATTGTATTTTGTCGGAAGTTCCTGCCAGTGAGTGTCTAACTGTGATTGGAAGATATTAACTGTAGGGGCTGTTACTACGGAGTCAGGAAGACCATTCCAAACATCAATCACTCGAAGAGAAAAAGTAGTTTCCCCTGATGTTCAGTCTGTGGTGAACTTTGGATAGTTTCAAGGAGTGTCCTCTGCTGTCCCTGTTGGTAAATAGTTCAAACCGTGGTCTATCACTCCGGTAGATGCCATGTATAAACTTGTACTTAAGTCTATCATGTCACCCATTTTTCTCTGTGCTCCAGGCTTGGAAGTTTGAGAGCAGAAAGACGCTCAGGATATGTTTTGTCTTAAGAGATGCTAAAAGTTTAGTTGCTCTGCGCTAAACATCTTCTACATCCTGGCTCAGTGTTTTGTGGTAGGGTTGCCAGACAGAATGTGCGTACTCTAGTACTGGTCGTACAAGAGACTTGTACAGTTGTAGAAAAATATCTTCAGTCAGGAAGTCAAAGGAGCGACGAATAATACCAACAGCTCTATTTGCTTTAGCAGTTGCCTTGCCACATGTTCTCTGAAATTTAGTTTGTTGTCAATGTAAACCCCCAAGTCCTTCTCAACTTCACTTTCAGACAGAGTACATGTCTCACCTTCGATGTTTACTTCAGTCATGTGGTACACAGCATCTGACTTCTTGTTCCCCAGTTTCAGGACATGGCATTTCTCAGGGTGGAACTTCAATAGCCATTGTCTTGACCAACTTTGCAGTCTGTTTAGGTCTTCCTGTAAGACATGCATAGCTCCTTCATCATCACTTCATGCAAAAACCTTGGTGTCATCTGCAAAAAGGTGTACAGAGTTTTTAATGAGATTCAGCAGATCGTTAATATACAAGATGAGCAAAATAGGTCCTAAGACACTCCCCTGGGGAATCCCACTCGAAACATTGGCTTCTTGTGACTGTGCGCCATTGACGACAACCCGCTGATGCCTGTTGTGTAGGAAGTCCTGTATCCAAAGTAATATCTTCCCTTTGATACCATGCGCCTGAACTTTCAAAACAAGTCATCTGTGTGGAACACACTATCAAACGCTTTCTGGAAGTCCATGTAAACAATATCGACTGAGCCTCCATCATCTAAGACCTTAGTCCATGTGTCCATGATGTCAAGAAGCTGAGTGATGCACGACCTCCCCTTTACAAACCCATGTTGTTTCTCACTGACAAGATTGTTTTCTTCTAGGTGTTTGACAAGTTGTTCTCTTACTAGTTTTTTTTCATTATTTTGCAGAGATGCATGTAAGGCTAACTGGCCTGTAGTTATTTGCTAGCATTTTGCTGCCTTTCTTGAAGATAGGTGTGTGACCCGTGCCAACCGCCAGTCTTCTGGGATTTTTCCTTCATTCAAAGATTTTCTTAACAGCATGGCCACTGGGGTGGCAAGAACATCTGCAGTCTTGGACAGAAGCATTGGGTTTAGCCCATCAGGTCCTGAAGCCTTAATAGTATTTAGATCTGTTAACAGTTTGCTGACTTTCTCAGTATCTATCTCAAAGTCACTTAGCTCTTCATTGTAACTGCATTCCTGTGGTTCTGGCAGGTCCCCATCCTCTTCTACGGTAAAGACGGTATGAAAGAATGCATTCAAAATCTCAGCTTTCTCTTGGTCCGACTTCGATTTACTGCCATCCTCTTTCTTCAGGTCTGCTACACTACTCCTTGTCTTGGTTTTGCTGCTTACATATGACCAGAAAGCCTTTGGGTTTTGTTTTGCTTGTGCAGCTACTACTTGCTCCATTTGACATTGTGCCTTCTGACATTCTTTCCTAGATTTGTTTCTTGCTTTGGCATACAGTTGATATTCTTTTCCATCCCTAGTCTCCAGCCAACGGCGAAATAGCCTGTGCTTTTTTCTCACCGATGTTAGGGTTCCCTTGTCCATCCATTTCTTAAATCGTTTGCCGGAGAATTTTGCCTTTGGAACATGTGCTGCTATAGCTGAGTTTATCTCATCTTTGATTCTGGTCCACATCTCATTAACGTTCAGGTTACTCAACTCTTTATCCCCATCAACATCTCCTAACTGTTTCCCAATTGCACACCAAAATCTGCTTTTGAATAGTTTGTGCATAACCTCTTTCGAATCTTCCTTACCACTACATGCCAAGTGTATGAGCAGAGTCGCATGGTTGCTTTTCCCTAAGCCAGCATACGTGTTTATTTCACTGATTGTGTCCTCTCTGTTTGTCAGTACTAGGTCCGCAAGGCTGGGTGCTTGTCCCTCTCTGATGCGTGTAGGTTCCCTCTGGTGCTGAATCAGATATGAATCCTAGCAGATCTTCAAGAACTGGGAGGCAAGAAAAGACAGTTACCTGAGATTTTTTTTTTTGCCCTTGTTGCGCTTGATTTCAGTAGTGTGCTTGTTTTGTTTTAGTGACTACCTTGGACACATTCTGTGAGCATATCGGTGACTAACCATCTGAACTGATGCAGTCAAGACGCCATGCACACTGGCTAGTTACATGCAAAAGGAAAGGTGTCATTTTTGTGTTTAAACCTCTCCTCACTGCCCAGTGGGCGTGTGTTTGCAGTTTGCTTTCTTGGCTGTGCACCACAGGCCAGTCTGAAAGTGAGCGGCTGCTCATGAATTATTCATGAGGTCCTCCCACATAAGGTATCATGACGTAATGTAAAGGTGTTCTTGCATGCCAAATGGTGTGGAGCCAACACAGTTATTTTACGTATGCAAGCATGCCTGCATCTCGGCTGCCCAAGAAAGGCCAAAAGAGACCCAGTTAGTCCTTGTCATTTAAACAGAGCCTAGGTTTGTCACTTTTGTGAGTTTCTGCAGAGTTTCTTGTGGACTGAAATTTTGGGTGGTACCTTCCCTTTGCCTAAAAAGTTTGAAGCGCTGAGATGTGGGATGAATGGAGTGCGACAGCTGCTGTTAGCTCGACCTGCCGCCACCTGTGATCACTTGCTGTAACCTTTATTTCGGGGGAAAATTGACCCTTAGGTACATTTCAGTGTGTTGCCTAGGGCAAAATTGATTACCTAAACAAATCATAACTTTCTTCTCAGATGTCCCATTGAGGTACTTTTTTCACAATTTAATTTTTTTTTTTTTTTTTTTTTTTTGCTCTTTCTGATGGTGGCTTGTATTTCTAGATCAAGTGAAAGTTTGTTGCTTTTTAAACACCTTTCTGCATATATACAGATGGAAGTGGTATAAGGTAGAACACTCGTGTTTGCTTCAGTGTAGATTTTCAGTATCCAGTCTTCTGTTGATAGTACAGTAAATTTCTTAGCAACTATTATTTAAGTTTGCCTTAGTTTATCTTTTTTAAAATTTCAAATGTTAGCAAAATGTTTGTCCAAAAAAAGTAAGAAAAAAGGTGTGGTTTTCTGCACAGTTGTGGCAGGAAAGTTATTCAACTGAGAAACATAGAAGATGCAACAGTAACACAAAAAAAGGGAAAAAAAAAAAAAAAAAATGTAAAAAGAGTACAGTTTCAGTCTCTTTGTGCCATCACCTCGTGTGGGAGAGAGAAGTCAGGTTCCAGTCACAGTCAATACCATAAACTGAATGGGTGATGGTTGTGTGGTGTGCAGATGCAGAGGAAAGGTTGAGCGGCTGATGGGGCTGATCGGCATCTTTCGGCGCATCAATGATGAGCACTTCAAGGCTATCAACGAAATCCGTCTGTCGCGCTACCCCCTGAGACCTCGTTTCCAGCGCTACACGAAGAAATCTTTGACAATTCTTATTGAAAGTCACTTCAGTTGTGCCAGTTTCCTTTACCCCTCTTGAGCCTGGTAAATGGTGGTGATTTCACTGCTGAATGTGCATGTTGATGCTGTAATAAACTACGACAGGCAAGGTATGTGTGTGTTTGAGTGACTGTGACGCTCAGTGTCTGCTATCTTCAGATGTGAAACAGAAGAAGAAAATGCATGAAGGTATCATCTTTGTTTTTAACTATTTCAATGATTTAAAACTCAGAAAGGTTAATGGAAGGGAAAGAAGAGGAAAGGGAAAAACAAGAGCTTATGTTTGGCAAGCAAGGTCATGAATATGTGCATGTGCATGCATGCAGTTTATATGACTCATATGTATGGCTTACTCTTTACTAAACTAGATTCCATTTCAGAGGAAACAAAACAAATGATTACAAAACCAGTCTTCGTCATTTTCTTCAGAGAGGTGGACCCAGTGAACACAGCACAGAGGGGTTTTGCTCATTTGGATATTGATTTATGGGTAGTGTCAAAAATTAAGTCACTGCCAAGGATTTGGAAAAGGGGATGGGGTTTATATATGTATTTTTAACATTTATCACTTATACACTGATCATCTGAAAATCCTTTTGCATAGTAGCACTGTTCTGTGCAGGTACCAAGATTTCCTTGCTAAACTTTTCTTTTTTTTTTTTTTTTTTTTTTTTTTGGTGCCTGGTATGCAAGTTGTAAGGCCTTGAAATGCTTTAGGGTCATACTTTTGCATCATCACTGTGTAGGATAGTTTAATTTTGGATGCTCATTATAAACTAAAAAGAAAAAGTTTTATTTTATTGCTTTACAGCCATTCACACTCATTCCTGCCTGGACATGCTCACACGCAAAAAACATGCACACAGTTGTTTGCATACTGGGTGATCTCTTATGTAGAAAACTTCAGTTCAGATAATGTGAAAGTGTTGTTATATTTGTGTGTGTGTGTGTGTGTGTGTGTGTGTGTGTGTGTGTGTGTAAAGGAAGAGCACAAAACTGAATACATTTTTTGTATACAAACCTTTGGTGTGTACTCTTACCACCCATGCACACTAACACTCGCGTATGATGCACAGGCACACACGCACACGCACGCACGCACGCACGCACGCACACGCGTACACACACACACACACACACACACACACACACACACAGAGATTTATGAGCTGTTATGAAGGCCTGTGGAAATTTGAAAAAAAAAAGTAAAAAGTTTGGACTGAAAGAAATACCTTTAGACCAAAAATTAAGCACAGCTGCTGAGTACATAACCACAGAGACCAACTGACACAGAATGTTGTGAAGCATTTCCTCTCAACACCGTTTGTCTTCTTTTTTCCAGTAAGCCAAAAATACCTTTGGGCTGTCTGTATAATTTCAGGTTTGTGATATGTTGTCTTGTGAAACTTTGTCACTTTGTGAAATTTGGGTTGCTCTCCTTAAATTTCATCTATTTTGACAAACGACTCCAGTGGCTCCACTTTTGGGTGCGTGCATACATTTTTGTCTGCTTGTTAAATGATTTTTTTTTCGTTATTGATCATCATGAGCATGTGACAAATTCACTGCTTTTTTTTTTTTTTTCTTAATCTTAATGTATAAGAAAAATAGTGCTCTGACTGTAAGTTAGAAGTCATAAAGAAGACCCACTCTGTGGAGATTTAAGCTGTAAGCCTAAGATTAAGTTGCATTCTAGGCGAATGGATTATACGCTTGGCCATATTTCCACAGTACTCACAGTTAAATTAGTTCTTATTTCAGTGGCAATCCAAATGCTGATAAACATCCTGGAAATTAAGGACATAAATAAGACAGAAATCTACCTGTGTGATCCTTTTTCAGTGGTTCTCTAGCGTAAATAATCTTTGTCTCTATGATAATCAAACAAGCTAGCTTGCATGTTCACAGAGGATGAAGTGTACCAGTTCATCCCATAATATAGACCTTCCAAGAGGGTTAGACTGAGAGGAAGCCATGCAGCTTCCATGCAAAGTAGCAAAGGCGGTCTTTGAAGATCACAGTTTGGAAAATGGTGGCTAAGTATTTCATTTGAAAAATAGAACATTAGTATGCTTGTTGTTTTCTTGTGTTCAGTGCAGAGATATCCTTAGTGAGCACTTTAGCCTAAAATCGTGTTCTTTGTGTTATATGATATGCTCTTTAGAGAACTGTCTGTCTTAAGGATGTAAGGTATATCAACTGTCATTGACCTGTTCTGTACACCGAGTTACGTACACTTGTCTTCAGTTTTCTTATGTGTATGCTTCAGCTGTTTCATGAGGTATGCTGGTGTACTGAGTTTAGGTGAATGGTGTAGCATTAAAGTATTGTGTTATTGAATTAATGTAAATGATGTGGCATTCAAATATTGTGTTCATGTCGATATATAGACATGCGTTGAAATTATGTGAATGATGTGGCGTTCAAGTATTGTGTTCATGTTGATATTTAGGCATGCAAAGCTGTATTATGCCTGCTTTTTTTTTTTTTTAATTTTTTTCATGATGCTGTCATGCTGGGAGGCCAACATCTTGCTACAGATTGCATATCAGATGGTTTTTTTTTTTCCCCTTCAGTAAAAGTCTGTGTCTGCATTATTGTGTCAGGATTGGTGTTCTACTGCACTGCAGTCACAGAAGGAGAGAGGTTTGATGCAAAACCGAAGTTACCTCATGGCCATTCACCTCTTCAGTTTTAAGTGTACCTCCATCAGCCTGGTGTGTGTGTACATTACACACATGCATTTTTGTGCATACATAGGGATGTGTTGACACATGCTCATGCACGCCTGTACAAACACGCACTAGGCATGTGTACACACACACACACACACACACACACACACACACACACATATGGGGCATGTACACACCTGTGACCATGGCTTCAGTATTGAAGTCTGTATTACTTTTGAACGGCTCACAGTCAAAGGTCAAGAGCAGTCAGCCAAGTCCAGCTGCTCAGATTTTTACCGCTTGAAAATCCTCTGTCCTCCCAAACAGTGAATGGGTACCTAATTCAGTTCAGGGATAGGCTGAGGAGGTGGAAGGAGAGTGACAGAGCTTAGCTTCTGTCATTCTGCGCCCTGGTGTCTGTGAACATCTACAGTTCACTGCCCACAGGACCATGGCACTTGAACCTGTAACTCGGTTTGCTCAAGGGAATGTTGCACCTGTCATAATAGCTCCTAAGGCGCAACAAAAGTTTTGCTGGACTTGAAAGGCTAGAACCAGAATGGTAGTACACGCCTCATCGTTGTACCTGATTTGTTGACAGAAAGAAATGGAAATCATAGTCTGCAGTGAAAAGAAAATAAAAGCCCACTCGCGCTTTTTCTTTAACTTTTTTGTTTGTATGTTCAACACCAGGTGAAATGATGTAAATGTTGTACAAAATGTAATCAATATACAATGTATTACGTTGAGAAAGAGAGAGGGAATATTTTCTTTGAAATGTAAATCAAGGATGTAGTTGAAAGAATGAATTGATGATGGCTATGAATGAATATATGTTGTGTACATTCAGACAGTAGTTCAGTCATGTTTAGTTCATTGTCTCTTCATTGCATAATTGTCACTCATTCCTGAATTTTTCTTTCTTTCAAATCGAAATGAGTTGGCCCATATGATTATGTGCTGGACATAGTGGTGGTTTATTCGTTTATGTGATCTGTGCTCTGAAGGGAATTGTTCATATGAAGTTGTTCTTTCATACTATAAGTGTTGTAAATAAACTCCTGTGTAACCTTTCCACCAGAAACAATTTTTCTGTGTCTTCATTGTCAGAGGGGAAAAAAATGTAAGGTTCTATTTGTGGATACATATCACGGAGACAAAGAGAACATCAGTAAGTTACATGAGTACAGAGTAAACTAAGCGGAACATCAGATCAAAAGATGACAGGACTAAGAGTGAGTGTGTTAAATGGGAAATGAAATGGCATTGGACAGGTGGGGGAACTGGAGATTAAGTGAAAGAGAAGATAATTCAGGCGGCGACAGCAGTAGAGAGGAAACAGAATGTCAAGCCAAAAGATAAGGAGACAGGAAAGCGAACAAGGGAGCATTGTGTCAGAAGGCGATACAACTAGAGAGTACTTTTTGAGATTTAAAAAGAATTTCTCTTGTCATTTTAAAGAAAATCTTTTGCATAGATCAAGATGGTATAAAGCCACCATTACTTCTGTTTGAATTCAGGAGTTCAGTGCATCTTGTACAATGTTGGTATTTTTCTGCCTCTCGTGTTCTGGTGCCAGCTGTGTGAGTTTGGCCAAAATTTGAAAGTGACAAAACCAGGCATGTAATTGACCACCAAAAGAATTTATTAAGAGCAACTTTATTGATGACTTGGTACACCCTTGTCATTGCTCAGATTATATCTGTTTGGCTAAAATTCTTGCCTATAGTGGGTTTCTTCTCCAAAGACCTTCTGCTCTCAAGCTCTGCCTAAAGTGTCTTTTCTGCTGGTGTGACGTTTGTCAAATAGACTTAGATTTATCTTTGTCTCCAAAAGACCACTCATACAGAAATGATGAATCCTGAACATTCAAAAGCAAAAGAGACCTAAAAGAATTGTTTTGAATGTGTTGGTTTATTGTGTGTTGTGTATCAATCAGTTTAAGGTTTTTTGGGGGTTTTTTTTTTGGGGGGGGGGGGGGGAGGAAGGGGGGAGGGTCAGAGACTACTGCCAAATGGTAAGATCCTTCGGTTGTTGGGCTGCCATTCCCAAGTTCTAACAACCTGAAGGGTGAGATTTTTATGGCTTGATAACTCTGTTGGTGCAGCTGGCAGTAAACAGGTATATACCTGAGACAGTTTAGGGAAGGTTCAGGTGGCAGCATAAGGGGAGAGGGATGGTTGTCGCCTCGCATAGAACAGTGTACCAGACTTGGTGAACCTCTTGCAGTTTACTGCCCCCAAAACTGTGAGACTGTGGAACTTTAATCTGTATTCTTGCATGCATGTCCATGTAGCCTGGTTGTGGCATAGTAAGGATACACAACCTTCAGTGTATTCTGAAACCATTGCTTACTAAAGAAGTATGACTTGGTTGATTGCACATATTGTAATGATGAGATGGATGAGTGACTTTGTTTCCCTGTTTGCATTTAAGCTCTACCATTTGGTGGTAAGAAAGTACAGTCCAGTCCTGCGTGTTTTTATTGAATCCATACATTGCTTGTCTTTCAAAATTGTTGTGTGATATACGGGTAACATTTGCTTTTTTTTTTTTTTTTTTTTCAAACTGTGTGGGGTTGTTTTATTGCTATTTCTTTCTTTGAAAATGAAGGGCAATGCTTGTATTTTCCAGCATATCTTCAAATTTCAGATGCTTCATAATTCCACTTGACAGAATCTTGCCATTCTGTACATATATTATATCACTTTTAAGATTACTTGTTGACTGGCGCACAGTTGTTTGTTTGCTCACCTGTCTTTTTTTTTTTTTTTTTTTTTTTCCTCTTGTGCTTTCATGCATCTCCGTGTTATTTTCTCAGGTCCATTGGGAATGAATGAGAAGGTCAAGTCATTGTATGTTGAACAGCTAGCAGACTGCAAAAGAAAGGGAAAAAGGAGTGGGAGAAGAGCAAGAGGTGTGTACTGTGTGCTGCGTCATCAACCTGTTGACCAAGTCAAGGTGATGACTGTATGGTGTCTCCCATTGTCTGGCACTGTGTTGAATAATGGTGAGCTGACCTACCTAGCTGGTTATTGTGCCGTCTGTTGCTCCTTCAGTTTATTGGATATAAAAGTGTGTTTCCTTTTTTTTTTTTTTTTTTTTTTTTCTTATACTTTCATGACGGGCATGGCAGAGCAACGTCACTTCCTGCAGATACGTGCACCACACGTGTTTACAACCGTTGCAGACACGTGATTTTTGCATTTTTTAATTTCATTTTACGTCCCCTAATCTAAACCTAACAAGCAATTGTTATATATCAACAGAAAAGGTAAAATGCAAGCTTTTCAGTGAGCATAGACTTAACTACATTTTGGGTAAAATAGCAATGCTATAGTTATGGAAACAACATGAGTAAAACGTAGGAGAACACAATCTTGTTTACGTTTGTTTGGTTAGTAAGACAACAGCAAATGAGGAAGAAATGGGGCGTAAAATTTTGGTCTTACTTTCAAAAGATGCAGAGAAAGACTGAGGTATTCAGTATGTGTAATCCAAGTGAATTTTTTTTTTGTTTGTTTGTTTGTTTTTTAAGAAAATAAGTCATTGTACACTCTGCACACTTTTCGCTGTTTTGGCTTCTGATGATACGACTTATAAAACTATTAAATACACAGAGCAAATAAATCAAGCTCAGATTCTTTTCAATAAACTTGTACACCTTTACCACCCTCATCTCTGAACTACTTTGCTGAACCAGTTCTAACACCCCATGACTTCCTTCTTCTGCCCAATATGTGGCGAGGCAGGAAATTCCATGCGCGCCTTTTGCAAAAATTCCCAATGCCAGACGGGTCTCTTTGTTTGGACTACTCAGGGGTCACAAAGGTCATCGCTAGTGCATGTAAACTTACCCTTCCAGTGGCTAGAACCCTGTTCAAAATAATTAGGGCAGCTGCATCCCTTAGACTATAGATGAGAGATCGGGGGATTTTTTTTTTTATAGTGCCATCATGGAGGCACGGCACGTCCAGGGAGTACAGCAGTGTTGCTATCGCCACATAACGGCTCGTGAACGGGTCAGCTGAGTTGCCATCACTATCACATGGCGCATCGTGAAAAGATTAAAGGAAGATAAGGATTTAATTTTTGCTTTCATTCATTTTTTTTTTAAAATAGAAAGGTACAGGCATTTTATATCTGGCATGAAATGAATAGAGTCCAAATGTTTAAGTTATGCCTCTTCACTGTGAAGAATAATGCCAAAAATTTATTTCTCAAGTGCTAAACAATTTTCAGGGTATCTTTCTTATCGATGAAAAAAAGGGAAAAAGTGTATGCATGAGAGAGAGGGAAGTCTTTATGTTTTAAAACACTAATATTTTGTTTGATTTGTAGCTTTCTTTCTTTGTTTTCAATATGCAGAAACCCATACTTCTGGAAAATGATTGTAATAGTTTGTTGAATTAAGTGTGTGTCACCCCTGCGTAAGTGTCCACGTGAAAATGACTCTTCCTCACAAGACACAGGATTTGTCTGACCTCTTCATAGCATCATGTGCTGACTGACTGCTCAGCTGGTAAAATCCTTTGTATTTTGGTATTATTTCCTCTGATGCTTCATCAGTATTCTCCCATCCCACTGGCTGGCCTAACAGTGTTACTGTCCACCCAGATTTTGTTTTTACACTACCATATTATCAAGGACACAATTACAGTGAACAGCACAGTATGATGAACAGTATTATACTTTTTCCTTTTGCGGCTTTACCCGTCTCAGATTCCTGTTTTCTTTGTGAAGGGTTGTCAGGTGGAATATTGTTTTGTGACAAAGAGTCTTTTTGTGTCCAGTCTTTTTGATGTTGTCTGGGACATCGTCAGAGAGATGGGGCAGGAGAGCATGGAATCCTTGTATGTTCAAGGTTGACAGTGTGTCAGAGTGGATGGACCAGAGTGGAACCGCTTGTTTACACTGTAGCCATGTCTTCCGGGATGCACCATTAAGTAGCACTGGTACTTACATTGGAACTACTACAATCTGATTTTGCTGTTGAAATGCCTTACCTAGCTTGCTGTCATTTCTGTCGAGTCCTCCTGTCTCCCCACTCCCCTCTCCTTCCAGGTCAACCTGGGGCTGTTTCAGTATAACTCGTATCACTGTCTGTTTTATTCACTGCAAGCAATTTCCTCTTTCCTGTGACTCTCTTTAACTTGGCCTTTGTTGAATTTTTGACATTGTCCTAACTTGGTCCTCCTGGGCAGCGCATCCACCTATTCTAGGAAGTCCATACACTGCTTTTATTTTTCTCACAACAATTTATATAGCTTGCCAGGTTTGTTTGTTTGCTTGCTCTTTTTCTTTTTCTTTTTTAATTTTTTTTGGGGGGGGTTCTTTTTTTGTTTTGTTTTGCCGTGTGTTTAACAATCTGGCAACTGGGTAATGAAAATCTAAGCACTGTTCCGAGTGGATATTAGCTATTCACTCTGCTCTGTCTGTTGGGCCCTGCGAGTGAGATTGTTTTTTGCTCCCTCCATTACAGTAATGTTTTGAACCATTTTTTATAACTTTTTCTTTTGAACCTGGAGATGAAAAATGAAGCAGGTAGTCTGACACCCTGAACACAGTTTGGTGTTGCCAGCTTTTAAGATGTCCATAGTTCAGCTAACACATTGTAAAATTGCTGCACATGTTTTTTTTTACGATAAAAGTGTATTTGTTGCTTTTACTCAGGACATAAACTTTTTGCCTCTTCTTGATGACGGCACTGAACGGGTCCTGAGTGGTAAATAGGCTGGGCTGGAGTCACTCCAACGCTGCAACTCATCCACACTGGAACTCCTTCTCAGGAGCTACTAGCCCTTATATGGCATATCTGCGCCAAAGGTTGTATTTTATTTTCAGGTATTGTTGAAGAATTTGTTGGTCTTGTTTAACCCTTTGGTGCCAGGTGTACCAAGGGACAGTATCTCCCAGTACCAGCTGCTTTTAGTCACCGTCTTCAGAGGCCTCTTAACTTTGTTTCCATGGGGATGCCAAGGGTTCTGTTAGTAAAAATTCAGGCATGAAAGTCATACAACCCTGGTCATATTCGTGACCCAGTTGGTATTATGCTACGACTATGATGAGTCTTCCAGTTTTTCCACTTCACTTAGGATTGTTATTCTTAATCGCAGTGGCACCGATGCTGTGGTCAGAGACCGTCGGCTTCGGCACAGTTTTAGATGACACCCTATGTCTGTCCCCAATGGAACTGGGTGTGGGTTAATCTCGAGTCTCCTTATGAAAGAGAATTGAGTGAGAAAAATATTTGAGACGAGTGACGAGATGCAAAGTTTGCGACAGCCTGGTCCTACGTACTCTGCATTCTTGAAAGTTTAAATTCCTTGCATTCATGATGTTTGGTTGCTATGTTTGAACTGCATATTTGTGCGGATCAACAAACAACTGACATTGGACAGTCATCATGTGAGACTTATAGAACACTCCAAAAGAGTGCTTTGCGAAATAAGTAATTTATCAGAAAAGAATCTTTCAGAAATTGTTGAATTGAAAAATGGGAAGGGAAAGGAAAGTTGATTGTCAGTTCACTCTTTTTTTTTTTTGAGCACACCAGCCACTTCTGTTTTGAAGTTTGGAGCTGTCTGCTTCTCTCAGCATCAGATTGCTCTCTTGCTATTCTCAAAACAAAACAAAAAGAAAAGAAAAGAAGAAGAAGAAAAGGCCATGTTTTTCTTAAAATAGTAAGACATGCTTTCAAAGATGGATATTTCACGGAGTTGTGTGAAGAAGTGCATCAGATCAAATATTGTTCTTAAGTAGACAGATGAAAATATACAGACAGCTGATGTGGTCATTTTTCATTTCAGTATGCTGCTGCATTACCATTGCATTTAGTTTCACTTCAGATATTATTCCCTCCCTCCCCACCCCCCCTCCCCTATGGCAGATGCCTTTTTTTATAACAAATATTAGAATTTCTTCCTGGATTTTGATTTTCCATGGGTAATGTTGGTGGTGCTACTATTCTCACTTATAGTTTTGCTACTGTCAAAGAGTGAAAATGTATTCAAGATTAGTGGGGTTGGCGCTCTGTGTGTGTGTGTGTGTGTGTGTGTGTGTGTGTGCGCATGTGCATGTGCATGACACAGTTATTTTACTTTCATCAGTTGTCAAAATTACATGGTAAGCACCAGGAAACGCCAATTTAGAGCTAATGAATTGCCAAAAGACTGCAGCGTCAGGGGTGTTGACCTCTGACCCCCTTATAGAAGTGCTGCCCCTGCCAAGGGAGCTTATGCTAGTTAGACCTAAAGACTTCTCCACTTTCAAGCCTGTAAATTATATCCCCTGTTCCATGCTCCCTGGGAACTCTATGCTGGTGACTTTTTTCTCTGTAGCACTCTTTTTGACTCTGCATGGATTTTTTTTTTTTTTTTTTGAGGGGGGGGGGGGGGGGGTTTTTTTTTGTTTTTATTGTGTTTTTTGTTTTATTTCCTGTTGTCCCACTGTCTTTCTGCCTTCTAGGTCCATTCATATGTCTTCTGTTCAAGAAAGTATGTATACTTTTCCCTCACCCTTTTATTACAGATTAGAGAAAGCAGCTTTTCTGTTGTAATCTGGTGACTGGGTAGTGAAACCGTTAAATACTGGTCGGAGTGGACACTATGGCTGACCCTTCTGCAGTGTTTATTGTGTCCTAGAGGCCTTTTTTAAAGTGCATTTTTATGGTATTGTTTATCATTACTTTTTTTAAAGTAATTTTTAACATATTTGGATGCTAAGGGGAATGGCTGGTGCCCTCAGCATATCCTGCTTTTATCAGTCCAATGGATTTTGGTTGATTAGCGATCAGGTATGAATTGAATGTGAATTGACAGCTGAGGAGAAACAGATATACAGGTCCAAAGTTGGTCAGATTTTGTGGATATCTCGTCAGAGTCGTCCTGTTGTAGCATTTGATGCTTGTCAGCTTTCTTCTAATGTGAAAGGTGGGAAAGTGGAACATCTATTGGAAGCAAACAAAGTCATCAAAAAGATCAAATCAGAACATGTTACGCTGAAATTTCTGCTTTTGGAATCAGATTCTAGAAGTTGAATCTGTTCATAGGCTTCAGCTGTGTCCATTCAGTGTAGCTGCAGATGGCAGCCATGACAATGACGATCAGGAATTGTCCCCTCTGGTTGTGCACAAGGCATGGTCACTGCAGAGCTGTGGCAGTCCTGGCATGTGAAGACTCAGCCATTGATGAAACTATTTTCAACCTGGTAGATCATTAATTTACTTCTCAGTGTATTCTGTGGCACACTTGTATCTCATTTGGCTATGATAATACCAGTGTAGAGACTCGTTGAACGAAAGAAGTCATTTTCTGTTTGAGAGAAACAGCTAGATGTCCATTTGTGGGAATGCTGCCTTCATCTTGATCATCTTGTGGCCAGACAGGGAGCAGCTTTGTATTCCTTCTGTTGAGGATGTGTTGGTGGATTTCTGTACTTCCAAAAGAGTCCCGAGCTGAAGAACCTCCAGTCTCTGGATGTGTGGAGCAGTGGAAAAGGCTAAAACATGCCTGCACTCGGAGGCTGAGCAGGGATGTTTGGACCGAATGCTGACCAGCTGGTAATCACTAAAGCAGTATTTCCTTGAACAAAAGTGAAAAGTTAAACTATACATGTACTTATAACATTGCCTCCTCGGCTCACCCAGATTCGTTGACTCTCCCCTCGTTTCTGCTTCCCTCGTTGCCAAGTTATTTCCTTAGTTACAGTTTCACTACTTCCGGTAAGTTCGACAACAATGTTTTCCAAGCACACACTGTTCCGATACTGTCTATCGTTATCATGTATATTATGTAAACAGTTCATTGTTGTGTCCCTTTTTGCAGGTCAGGATTTCTTTCTCTCTCCTGAGTGATGACAGCTCTCAAAAATGCCTTGCGTGATTGGCTGGGCTACCATGATTTAAAAAAAAAAAAATTTTTTTTGAAACGCCATACACACAGCATACCTCATTCCTAGAGTGGGTGGAGACGCCATCTTGTGAGCAAGTAAGATGGCAACAGAGCTGGATGACTGTACTTGTACACATAGTTCTCAGAGGTGCTGACAGTCACCCTGAAGGTAGCGTTGCACAGGATTACTGTGGAACATAGATGTACTGCCTTGTTTCGCACAAGACTTTAACTTATGAACTGTACGTTTTCAAACTGAGATACACTACATCATACCTTAGAAGCAAAGCATTGTGTGAGGTATGCACTCAATATACTTTAGCACAGAAAGAGTGAAAACACAAAAGAAATATGTGTTGAATTGACTGGATACAATGGTAAAAAAAATGGGAGTTTTTCAGCATCCTTTCAACTGAATTCTGTGAGACCTCTCAAAAAAAAAGGAATGGGGAAAATCTGTCTTGTGGCGTCTATTAAAATCAGCATCTGACTTGAGAGTGCTGCATAGTTAGTAGAGAATGTCAGCTGCTGCCATGAGCATTAAGGACAGGGGGAGGAGTATACCCTGTATTGATTTGTCTGAGGCATAGTCACATGGCAACAGGATTTTTTGAAAGGTGTGTATGTGTGCAAGAGGCAGAGACAGAGAATGTGTGTGTGTGTGTGTGTGTGTGTGTGTGTGTGTTAGACAGAGAATGTGTGAGTGTATGTGTGTTAGAGAATGTGTGTATATTGTGTGTGTGTGTGTTAGAGAATGTGTGTGTGTGTGTGTATGTTTATGTGTGTGTTAGACAGAGAATGTGTGAGTGTGTGTGTGTGTGTGTGTGTGTTAGACAGAAAATGTGTGAGTGTATGTGTGTGTGTGTGTGTGTGTGAGTGAGAGAGAGAGAGCAATTGACAATGAGGAATGTGCTAAACGCCTAAAGTCTGTCTCTTCGCCAGAAATGTACTGATTTGCCCAGTTTTGTAGAACTTCCATTGTTGGTGTAGAATGTTGATGGCTAGGCTTTTGGTTTGTGGGCGTCATTTTACTTCCATTTCTGTATCATCGCTTCTTCAGACTCATGATGTAATAGTTTGTCATTTGGCTTGCTGGTTGTTGGCAGATTTGTGTTTGAATAGTACCTTCCTAAAGCATCAGGCTGCATCAAGGGTGTATTTGAATAGACTGTAATATGTTTCCCAAGCAGTTTGAATTGAAAGTCTGGTCAGATTGAAGATGCACACCGATAAGTGCTTTTTCATCTTTTTTTTCCTCATAATTTTTAATGATCAATATTTGCTTGCTTTGTGCAATGTTTTTGATGTTGATTGAGATGCAGGTGTGTGTGTGTGTGTGTGTGTGTGTGTGTGTGTGTGCGCGCACATTTACATGCATGTGTATGTTTGTACCTATGTGTACTTGTGGGTCTGCATGTGTGTGTTTTACAATTGCTGGTTGTAGTATTATTAAGATGATCTTTGAAATATAAGCTGATGTATGCCATTGTGCCTGCCTACCTAATAAATCATTACCTCCTTTCTGTTCATTTCTGTGGACTGTAGAGCACATGCATTCTCTCTCTCTTTTTTTTTTTTGTGTTGAAACAAGTATAGCTGCCTTAGTTCTATTCTTTGTTTTTGAACCAAGGCTTTTTGTCAATGTGCTTTGAGCATATATGTGTATATACCAATGGAAAGGTTTTGATGAAACTATTGTACGTAAAAATCTGTAAATAATTGACTCATCATTTTTATGTCTGTACACAATGTGTTCATGTGTGTGTGTGTGTGTGTGTGTGTGTGTGTGACAGAGAGGAAGAGAGAGAAACAAATCTGTATAAATGACTCAAGTGGGGTTCTTTTTCTCTCTTTCAACCCTAAGCCTTTTAAACTGGACGTGGTGTGTGTGTGTGTGTGTGTGTGTGTGAGACAGAGAGAAAGCGAGTACATGCACGCATCCTTCTTATGTGAGTTTACATGCATGTACCACTGGTGGGCCGATTCTTAATTGTTTGGATGGACCAGTTGTGAATTATGTTCAAATCTATTGAATTTGAATGAACAGTTTATCCCTGACTTGGGTGAAGGTCACAGACTGAAAGAAGAAAATGTAACCAGTTTCTTTTGTGTTGATTTTCATTTTCTTTCATTTTTTCTGTTTTTTTTTTTCTACTTCCATTTAATGACACCTGATGCGTCAATGCCAAAAATCCTCAAAAACAACGAAAAAAAAAAAAAAAAAAAAAAAAGAAACCCTGATTTAATGAGAATGATAAAGTCAAAAGTCAAATTCACATTGGAACAGTGTCCTTAAGCATCAAGCTTTACTCACCATTGGTTTGTTTTGTGTTCTGTCTCATCGTTCCCGCTGCTTAGTAGCATCATATCCTGGCACCTCATTTCAACTCCCTGCGTAGAGCCACATCCAGTCCCATCTGGGCACAGCTCCAGTACTGCAGCCCTCAGGGAGCTATCAATTCCAGGATTTGTTTTGCATTTGAGGCAACCCAACAGAGGAGGCACTGCACTGCTGCAATCACTGTGGTAGTGTTCACCATGACTGCTGTGATTTAGCGTTCATAAGGAACCATTTGCTAAGCTCCCACGAATGACATAGTTGCTTGATTTTGGAGCTGCCATGATAGAGTGTTTCTACTATTTCTTACAAAATTTGTTGAGCTTTGAAAAAAGAAGAAAAAAAAAATCAGTGTAGTCGATAGAGATAGAACTGGTATCAAATTAAAAGAAAGCTTTTCTTTCCTTGATTCATATGTGGTTTTGATGTTTTGACTTGTGTTTGGCTCTCATACGTGAATAGTTTTCAGAGTGATGGAGATCAAAGGTTCAATTGACAGGTATTCAGAGTGATCCTGAGTGATTCTGATCAAAGGTTCTATTTAAACGTTATTCAGAGTGGCTGAGAGATGTAGATCAAAGGTTCTATTTAAAGTTATCCCGACTGATTCTGAGTGATTCAGATCGATGGTGAGCAAAAGTAATAGTTGTTTTTTTTTCCTTTCTTTCTTTCTCTCTTTTTTTTTCTGTTTTTATGATTAGGCAGTTTCTCACATGTGTAGATCTGGCAGATGTCCAGATAGTTCGGACAAGTTGTTGCTGCTGTTGTGAGTGGCTCCCCAGCCCCCAGCTGAAAGCTGTGAGAGTCTTGCCGTCTCGTCTCCAGCAGAAGGGAGATAACTCAGGTCATTTCATGGGGTGAGAGAATGGAGGCGACCACAACAGACAGGTAGCACACGCTCCGTCTTTGGTGCGTTTCATCTCCCCCTTTTCATGACAATGCAGATGGTCACGCAGAGAGCGTCTGAATATCATTGAAAGATGGTCTTCGAGT
>JADBJO010000242.1:382500-392500 GCA_016801955.1 Conus betulinus | reverse complement strand
GCATCCACAGGGAGCAGTCAATGTCAAGTCGTCAAGAGGCAACCCACCGGAGGAGACACTGCACTGCTGCCGAGTCACTTCGGTGGTGTTCAGTGGCGCCTGTTCTGATCTAACATACGCAGGACACCACCTACTAAGCCCCCTACTGACGACAATAATTGCTTAGTCGCGGAGCCGGCGTCAGTGAGCTCTCCCTCCCTCCGGAGGGCGCCACCACGTCCGTCCAACGACAGCCCCCATGGACTCACCGATACCGGTGACCCCGACGGAACCAAACCAAGGCCACAGACGTGGAGAGGACATCGAAATTGAGGTCACCATGAGAGCAGGGCATGAAGGGCCACAGAACTTGAGACATTTTTTTTTTAATGCTGATCGATGAGAATGAGGATGATGATTAAGTTGATGCTACGGATTTCCATTTCGGTCTGAGACTACATGACAGGGCTGTACTCTACGCTTCCTTTCATAATATATCCTGGCGTCAACCAGGCCCGAGAGATACAGGCTCCTGCAGTGTTGGTCAGGAAATTTGAGCAACACTCTCAGAAACGCATCCATTAAGGATGATGAAAAACTCACTGTGTGGTCCCAGTCTTCCCAACTGAGTCCGCAGCAAACTCAACTCTGGGTAGGAGCCGGTCGGGGCAGAAAAACCCACATGACTCTGATGGGATTCGAACCCACGACCTCCCAGCCGGGAGTCCGCGACGCTAACCACTTCGCCACGGCGGCTGGTCACACATAAGAGTTTTAATATACCTGCTTATCATTTTATACATTTGCAGGATTTTTGAAGTTCTATTGTGTCCGTTGTTGTGACATTTGATCCTGTGTGGTGACAGCTGGGGTAAAATAAAACTGAACCTACAAGTGAGACTGACACCACAAAGTATTTCAAAGTCCGGAAATGTTATACTACCAAAAAGAAAATGTTATTTAAAATCATTGCTATATCCAATCTTCAAAAGTCAAAATGGACACTGCTAGAAAAAAGAAAAGGCTAAAAATGAGGCAGTTCTTCTACAGAGAACTGGACAGGACTTGATCATGACGTACCTTTGAAGATAGCAGATTTATTTATGAATTTTGATCTCTTGCAGCAGGTATGCTGGCTGCTATCAGGTGCCAAAATCAAGAACACGTGCTATCTGTCCCATTACTACGAGATTATGAATTCTGGCGCCACAAAGGTCTAAGCAATGAAAAATAATGACTCTATGAAAGCCATAACCAATGTCACATATAAAAAGTCAGGCTTATTCACTTAGGTTCAAGGTCATTCCAAGTCACTAAACACACTGCCACATGTGTCCTCCAAGGGAAGTCGAGATATTTTATATGAAAATGAAATTTAAGAAAAAAAAAAAAAGACAGAAAAGAAAATGCTGAGAAAGAGAGAGTTTTATTATAGCCTTGTTGCTAAATTGTATATTGAAATCTGGCTTTACCAATAGCTATGAAGTTGTACTGTGCGGAATATTCAAAGACGATTGAGATATAGTCGTCAGATATCTTCTGATCAAACAAGGCAAGGTAAGTGTACCAGCCCAGGATGCTGTCGGTGAACATTGACTCAACTGGCTAACACCATTCCTATAGCAATTATTGCGAAAGCCCTCTGCGGAGAAGTTTACATGCACTTGTTCCCCAACATTCCCTCCTTATCTCCATCAATTACACACAAACACGCACACACGCAAACGCTCGCGTGCGTGCACACACACGGACGCACGCTCTCTCTCTCTCGCTCTCTCTCTCTCTCTCTCTCTCTCTCTCTCTCTCTCTCAATATGTGTATCTCTCAATGCTAGTTTTAAAGGTGCAACCTATATATCACTTTGTGTAATAGGGACTAATTATTATAATACTGACCTCTGTCACAGAGAAGAAACCCACCGCCGACTTTGCGTCAGAAGCGAATGACTAACGAGTTCCATCCGTCACCCCAGCAAAAAGCGATGCCTGAACTTTCTACAACAGATTAAAGAAACCCGTGCAGATGAAAGAGGCAAGAGGCAGATGAAACAGGTCTTCAACAGTTGAACAGACTTTCAACACCTCACAGATGATGGAGAAGCACTTTCAACTCAAAAAAAAAAAAAAAGAAAAAAAAAAAAAAAGAAAAGATATATACATACAGAAGGGGCGTAAAAAGCCTAAATAGGCTAAGTTGTATTTGATACAACGCCCCTGATCCTGATCCTGATCCTGATGTCTGAGAACATCTCGCTGTTTCCGCTCACTGGTTGTGTACATCATAGCTTACTGTGGTGTGTCAGTTTCTCTCTCTTTATTTTTCAGATTTTTTCCCCAATCAGAACTACGTCTAATTAAATGTTTGACCACTACGTTACGGTGAGCCAGTTCTTCTTCCTATCACATATTTTCAAGGTTCAATTAGTTGGTTTGTCGCATGTGAGACAGGCCAGGATTAGGTTCTTTAAAGGGTGCTTGGTTTGCTCTCTCTCTCTCTCTCTCTCTCTCTCTCTCTCTCTCTCTGTCTGTCTGTCTGTCTGTCTGTCTGTCTTTCTTTCTCTGTTTATATTCATTCGTTTCTTTTTCTTCCCCCATTTGCTATTCTTTCTAATCATCTTTTTCGCTTTTTTTTTTCAACATGCGCTTTGAATACATCTCCCGAATCTGCATTGTGCTAGTGTGTGTGTGTGTGTGTGCTTACACAAACTGAAAACAAATATGAAGATGGCTTGATCACCATGTTTTTTAGTTGCTTATCAAATTAGATTAAAGAAAAACAAACAAACATTCAAACTTGAAAAAGATTGTTTTTGTAGGTTCCATAAGACAAGATCATTAAAACAATGTTGTTGTTTTTTTTTAATTATTTTTTTATCGTCGGAAGTTCCACCCTATTCGATCAAATGATTCTGAAGAAAACTTATTTTTGTTTGTTTGTTCGCGTGACTAAGCTGAATTTTTGTCGCGTTTGATTTTTTGTCCGGTGGGTCTAATGATAGTACACGCACTAACAACCGTTTGTTCTTGTTTTTGTTCAAAATAACACATTCTGAGTCATTTTCATATAACAAATTCATCATACAGTCTTCCGTGAACCTTGGTCACATCTGTACATGTTAGTTGAAATAATACACGTGAATTAAGTTTGTGGTGAAGTCATACTTAGATGTAGAGTCTTAGTGAAGTTCATAGGTGTAACGTCTAATGAATCAATAGGTGTAAAGTCTTGATAAATTAATAGGTCTTTATGTATCAATAGGTGTAAAGTCTTTATGTATCAATAGGTGTAAAGTCTGTATATATAGGTGTAAAGTCTTTATGCATCAATAGGTGTAAAGTCTTGATAAATCAATAGGTGCAAAGTCTTGATGTATCGATAGGTGTAAAGTCTTGATAAATCAATGGGTGTAAAGTCTTGATGAATCAATAGATATAAAGTCTTGATGAATCAATAGGTGTACAGTCTTGATGAATCAATAGGTGTAAAGTCTTGATGTATCGATAGGTGTAAAGTCTTGATGAATCAATGGGTGTAAAATCTTGATGAATCAATATGTTCAATTGTTGATGAATCATTGGGTGTAAAGTGTTGATAAATCAATGTGTGTAAAGTGTTGATAAATCAATAGGTGTAAAGTTTTGGTGAAGTCAATAGGTGTAAAATCTTGGTGAAGTCAATAGGTGTAAAATCTTGGTGAAGTCAATAGGTGTAAAGTCTGGATAAATCAATAGGTGTAAAGTCTTGGTGAATCAATAGGTGTAAAGTCTTGGTGAAGCCAATAGGTCTAAACTTTTGATAAATCAATTTGTGTAAATCTTGGTGAAGTCAATAGGTGTAGACTCTTGATTAATCAATAGGTATAAAGTCGTGATAGATCAATGGATGTAAAGTCTTGATAAATCAATAGGTTAAAGTCTTGAACAATCAATAGGTGTAAACACTTGATAAATCAATAGGTGTAAAGTCTTGAAAAATCAATGGGTGTAAACACTTGATAAATCAATAGGTGTAAAGTCTTGAACAATCAACAGGTGTAAAAGTCTTGATGAAACTATGTACAGATGTAAATCCTCAGCCGAAGCTGACTGGATTCCTTACTTCAAAGCAGGATTGAGCAGGAAGAGCACAACTGTTCATTATCGGTCACCACCCCGGAGACATGCCCCTACCATCACCCAGCTGTGGTCAAACTCCGAGCCAGCACCTGTAAGACCTTCATAGGGCCATCAATCATCCATCCACCACCTTCCTTTGCCCACCTTCCCCCCCCCCCCCCCCCCCCCCCCTCTCTCTCTCTCTCTCTCTCTCTCTCTCTCTCTCTCTCTCTCTCCAGCCTGTTCCCAGCCAGTTTCAAGGGGGAGAGAGTTTCGTGGACAAGACTTGAGCAGATGTTTGACCTGAACATCTGCCCAGCATGCCGCCCTGAGACCTTTCCCCCCCCCCCCCCCCCCCCCCCCCCCCCCCACAACAACAATCTTTCCGCACCTCCTCCTGCGTCTCCGTGCTCTTCTCATCACCCAACCCAACTATCCCCCTCCCCTCCACCCCCACCCCCCCCCCCCCACCCCCCAACGTACTAATCAGACCGAGGTTACCTGTGTTTGTTTTTTTGTTTGTCTGTGTATCTTCTTTCTTGAACTATTTTCGAGATTGCAACGGTCGCACCAGTGTTGAATAAATGGTCATTTGTGTTTGTTCATTTCTCAAGTTGTCGTTGCTGTGTAGGTGTATCAGGTGCATGGGTATATGGGCAAGCTTGGAACATCCTTTATTTGGGGGATGTCTCCATGTTTGTGGTGTGTGTGGTGTGTTGGCATTTCTGCCAGGCCATGGGTGTGCGTATGATTTCAGCAAGAGAGAACAAGAGTTACCTTACTTGTTCATTATAGCCCCGTTTAAAACTTCCTCCGACATCCTTTTTCTTCTTCTCTCATACTCTCTCTATCATCGCCTTATACTCCCCTCCTCTCGTCCCCCCCCCCCCCCCTCCCCCCCCCACGGCTTCCCTCCCCTCTTGACCTCCCTTCTCCCTATCACACACACTCAGGTCACGGGCCTGTTGCGCGATTTTCGCCTGACCGAACAGGGGAATTAACTACCTCTGCTGCCACGCGTTCCCCCCCCCCCCCTCCCCCCCCCCTTCGCCTCCCCCATCCCCTCTCACACCACGCCCACCTTTCATCCCTACCCACCTCCTCCCTAAACAACCCTCCATGCCCGCCGCCCTACCCCACCCCTTCCCACTCCTCCACCTCCTTATCCATCCTCTTCTTCATATCATGATCCCCGCTTTACTTAAACCTCCCCCCCCCCCCCTGCTCCTCCTCCCCCCCCCCCCTCCGTCCTCACTCACCATCCTCGTTCTCCTCCAGTTCCCTTCTCTGTTCCCCCCCCCCCCCCCCCCATTCTGTCCCCCTATCCCTCCCCCTTTTTCCCCGCCCCGTTCTAAATCAGGAAGAGAGTTCCGTTCCACCGGCCGGGGAGGAAGACCCCACACCAATCGAAAGACTGTCGGCATGCCAGCCTCTTGGGAATATACTGTGACCCTCACGTGCTACCGCTCTCTTCCATGTCAACAACCAACCGGCTCGTGGCCCAGCTGACTGACCAGTCAGTGAGGAGGTCCTGACGGACACGGCTCGTGAGCTGACGAGGGATTTGGGCTTCCTCCATCTCTTCATCGCCATCAGTAGAAAGAAAGGGAGAGAGGGTGGGCCGGGGAGGGGGGGGGGGGGAGGGTGGTGATAGTTGAGTCACGTGTGGAAGATGAGGGGAGGAGGGAGAAAAAGGAGGAGGTGGGTGGTGGTAGAGTTATGTGTAGAGGGTGAGGTGAGGGGGGGGGGAGAGGGAAGGTGGGAGGAATGAAAGGGGGGGGGGGGGGGGGGGGGGGGAGGAGGGAGAGAGGGTTGGCAGTGTGGCGGTAATGGTAGAGGTATGTAGTGTGGAGGGTGATGGGAGTGGGGGTGGGGGAGGGGGGGTAGTGGTGGTGGGGGGTGTTAAGAGTTATGTGTGGAGGGTGAGATGGATGGGGGAAGGGGAGAGCAGGACGGTGACGATGGTGGTAAAGGTATGTGGGGGGGGGGGGGGGGGAGAACGGAGGGGGGGGGAGGGTGGTGATGGTGAGGTATGCGTGGAAGGTGAGGGCCGGGGAGAAAGAGGTGAGAGTAAAGAGAGGGGTGGGGGCTGGGAGCAGGAGGAGAAGAAGAGGGGGTGTATGACCGTGCGGTCAGCTGCAGTCAGGTTTTACGTCGACACACCATCCAGACCTCGGGTGATATCACCCCCGACGACTGATGGGAGGATTGACACGACTCTCGCGTCCATCACAGCAACCGATAACACTCGCTTCTTCTCTTTTATTTATCTATTTATTTATTCATTTATTTATTCCTAATGGTGGGCGTTTGGGGATAGGGACTAACCCACCGTCTTCAGAACGCTGGTTGGGTGCTCGACACAAGATCAACTGACTCATACTTTCCTTGGTCCAAACCATTGTGCATGCCCACTGTCATCTCTCTCTCTCTCTCTCTCTCTCTCTCTCTCTCTCTCTCTCTCTCTCTCTCTACAACAGAAGGATCGCTTATTCCTGTCTGTGTTTGATGAGTTGTTTTTTTTTTTCTTATAACCGATTTCTATATTCTTGCTTGTTTTTCAATCATTTTGTTATTCGTTTCTTTTACTTTAAATTCATCTACGGTTCAATGTTAACGGAGGAACAACTCATCAACTTTTGTAAATGCATTTGTGAAGTTATGTGTGTCTGTTCAAAGTTTTGTCAGTTTTAGTCGCTAGTTATGCTTAGTTAGTCCCTCAGCGGGGCAAAGGCCGAATGAAAAAAAAAAAAACATGTGTTTGCTAATCTGTTACCTTTTGGAAATAAAGTTTATCATCATCATCATCATCATCTCTCTCTCTCTCTCTCTCTCTCTCTCCTCTCTCTCTCTCTCTCTCTCTCTCTCTCTCTCTCTCTAACGCACCCTTACTATATCTTATTGTAGTGGTCCTTCGAAGCGTGTGGGAGCGAACGGGCGAAGGGAGGGCGGGAGGAGGGTGATGGTGAGGTCTGGTATCAGAACCTACACCAATCGAAGTACGCCCGTTGTTCTGGAAACAGAGAATGTGTTAATGACAGTCGCAGACACGGCCAGTCTAGATATCCTTGAAGGTTACACTTGAAATGTGCGCCCTGCAAATGAATGTGCTTTGTCGGGTCCCAAAGTCCGTTAATTGTAAGCATGAAAAAATTACACGTGAATTCTGCTTTTTCGTTGCATCTCATTACTGTCGCGGATGATCGTGCGCATGTTAAGTGTAAAGAACTTTTCGTGTTTTTCGTTGTCAATTTCAGCTTGTGGTCTTCTGTTAACGTTCACGCGTTCGCTCTATTCGTTGGGAATGACATGCACTTGGTTCTCTCTGTTTCAACATTTGGCCGGATGTCGTTTCCTGAAAAATTGTATCTATCTCCTGCAAGTGGTTTCTGCAAGTGTGGTAGTCCGAACTGCGGCGTCCACTCAACACCAATAGCTGATGATCTGGACAGAGAAATTTCAGATAACAGCGAGTCACTGAATGATACTAATATCAGTCCTGCTCAAAAATAAGTAACTGAATGAATACATAGATTACAAACATCCCCTAAACACTTCAGCACATAAATTTGTCCGTGTAGGTCTTCTTTTTTTTTTTTTTGGGGGGGGGGGGGGGGGGGGGGGGGTGGTTTTTTTTTTTTTTTGGTTGTTTTTTTTTTGTTGTTGTTTCTGTTTTTTTTATGTTTAGGAAACAAACATATTTTCATATTGTACATAGTTTTTGTTTTAAGTGGATCCCTCTTAAAAAGTATTTATCATGGGTCTCAAGTAAAGACACGAATGGGTTTATGTACACACACACACACACACACACACACACACACACACACACACACACACACACACACACACACCCCACAAGGGTGTTCGCCCACTGGCATGATCATATGCTTTCTGTGGAGGGAGGGAGGAGAGCGGAGGGACAGATCACACTGCACACAAAGGACGGTGGGGTCTGAGTTGAATAACTGTTCTATGAGTGGTCTGCATGGGTTAGATTTCATTAACCAAAAAAGGGTAATGTTCAGTGGTCTGTATGGGTTAGACTTCATTAACCAAAAAAGGGGTAATGTTGTTGATGAGTGGTCTGTATGGGTTAGATTTCATTAACCAAAAGGGAAATTTTTTTTTTTTGTAGCACCTCTGAACCATACATTTATTTTGTTTTATTTATTTTTTGTTGTTGTTATCCAGTTATGCCGGTGCACAGTTAGTGCTGAACAAAGCTGTTCATGTTCATTTTCACTCTGGAACTGGCCCGGGCGGAAATGAATACACAGCCGACAGCATGGAGAAACCTGTTGTGACGAGAATGGTATGCAACACAATACAGTGCAATACAGCATAATACGATATCATGGAAACATATGATGCAATGCAAATCAGTACCATAATATACGCTACAATGCAACGCAATACAATAAACACACACACACACACACACACACACACACACACACACACACACACACACACACACACACACACACACATATATAAGCATCTAATACCATTTCCGGGATCAGTACTTAAAGAAAAAAAAAGCATCTAAGAGGCAAAATTCGAAAACGAGACACAGGCCTATCAAACACAATATATTTACATGAAGGCGGAAGAAAAGATTTGATAATTTTAAAGGATTTTAATGACAGGACAGGAAGGGGAGAAAAATGAACAGGTTTTTGTGGAAAGTTGTCTTCTCCTTTTCCTCCTCCTCCTCCTCCTCCTCCTTCTTCTTCTTCTTCTTCTTCTTCTTCTTCTTCTTCTTTCTTCTTCTTCTTCTTCTTCTTTCTTCTTCTTCTTCTTCTTCTTCTTCTCTCTCCTCCTCCTCCTCCTCCTCCTCCTTTAATTACCTGGGGAGTCATTGGGGCACCACACTGAAGAACAGTTCTCCAGGTTGCTCCAGTTCTATCGGTTGTACGCCAAGACCTAGATCTCCGCGAATGTTTCCCTGTCCATTGATCCTGCAGTCTTGTCAGTGAGTCCATCGTCTTTTCTATCTCCCCTCTCCATCTCCGTCCCTCAGCGGTTCCCTGGAGGATTGATTCTTCCAGCAAGAGGCTCGCATCAGCCGTCTGGAAACAATCCATTTCCTTCCGAGACAGATGCTGGCTTCAGCACCATCAAAGACTCCATTAACAGACGATCTCTGGTACCACGCAGCTGCCCAGAGGGGGGGGGGGGGGGGGGGGGGGGGGGGGGGGGGAGGACAGGCAGGGGACGGATGATCAAAGCCAGCTGAAGTCTGAAGGATGCCATCCTGAGCCCAGCTGTTTCGGGAAGTTCCATTCCCCGTAGGCCCGCGACTAGAAGCTGAAATCGGCTGGGGAGGACTCAGAGGAGATGGGGGGATGGGATGGAAGAAATGGAGGGAGGATATGGGAGACGGGGAGGTGCGGATGGGTGGGTAGGGGTGTGGTGGGAGTAGACTGAGACCCAATAAAGACAAATAAAGAGAGTAAGGTGTTGTGGTGTTCAGCTCAATTTCCCTGGAAAAAAAAGAAGAACAACGGTTCGCCCGGAAAGAGCGAAACGTCAGCAAACACTGAAGAAGGGATCAACAACACAGACCTACACACGTATGTCTGTGGGATCGTTTTTGCTGTTGTTCTTGTCGTCCTATCCTGGCTAAAAACACTCCAGGGATCAGCCGAACAGCCGAAGTACTTGAACACTATGGTACAAATGCATCAGCTGGCGATGAGAACATTACGTGTGTGACCGTTCTTGATTACCCCGCGCCACGTGGGCAGCCACACTGCGACATCAGGGGATTTTAGAGACTGATAATGTTATGCTAGGAACTTGTCACAACCGAAGACTATCCCCGCATAACTATGCCGAGCATAACAACATTTTGATGTAGTCTTGGTGCTCTAGTCTATGTCAGTTGGTCTGACACAGCCTTATGCCAAGGCGGTGTCTGT
>JADBJO010000242.1:362500-380000 GCA_016801955.1 Conus betulinus | reverse complement strand
ATGGTTTGCATAGTATTAACCATTTTTCTGTTGAACATAGGTTGCATCTTTTTGAAATGTTGTTGTATGGTGATGCCCTTTTTATGATTTCCCAGGATATGTTATAGTTTATTTTTTTGTCTTTAAGTCTCCAAATATATTTGCTCAGTTCTGTTTGGTTTTTTGTATTTTTCTTTGTTGAATGACTGTTTATGGTTTGCGTATCTGGTTTTGAAGTGATTTTCAGTGATCCCTATGTATGTTTCTTTTTCATTTTCTGATGTCACAGTGGCTTGGTATACAATGTTGTTATAGAGGCATTTGTTGCTTAAGGGACACTGTTCTTTTTTAGCACAATTGCAGGATTTCCTTCTTCACACCCTCTTTGCTGTGTTGCTTTTTTCATTTTGTTGGATGAATCAATTATATTTTTAAGGTTAGGCATGCATGAATATGATAGTTTGATGGTGTTCTTGTTGAATATTTTGGACAATTTGTGTTCTTTTGGGAAGGATGCTGTCAAAATTTTGAAAAATCTTTTTCCTACGTTTGTTTTTACTCGTCCATCATATGGAGGGTTGTACCATGTGATTTTCCTTTTCCTGCTTTTTTTGTTTTTGTTCATGTTGTTATCTGGGTTGTATTGTAGTTTGTAGCTGTAACCACTTTTTTGCAATGCCTCTTGGTATTCTGCTGCTGCATTGTTGAATACTCTTTCATTATGTGACAGATTAGATAATCTCTTGTTTATGCCATTGGGTATGGTTTTTAGTATAGATTGTGGGTGGTTGCTATTGATGTTTACATAAATGGGTGTGTCATTAGGTTTCTTGTATGGTTTATATATGTGGTTGTTGAGGTCAAGTGTTATGTCTAAGTAGTTCACTACCTTTTTGTTTGCTTCGATGGTGATTTTTAAGTTATTATGGTTTTGGAAAATTTTGCATAGTTCTTTTTTCTTGTTTTCAATGGTTCTTGGATTGTTGTTTATAAACTCCTGAATCCGAATGCAAAAAAAGAGGACAAAAAAACATATGACTTCAAATCATGGCGATCTCCGCCAGCCATAGATGAAATGAAATCTTTTGAGGATAAAATGAAAAGAATGATAGCCAACATAGAATTAAAAAAATCAAACAACGATTTCCAAACATCATTAAAAAATGAAATAAAACAAATACAAAATGATAAAAAAATATTCGTGAAGGCTGACAAAACCAGTAATTACTACAAAATGGAACCAAACGAGTACTCACAACTTCTGATGATAAAAACATTCAGAAAACTACAAAAAAAAGCTGATAAAACCACACACAACAACATCCGAAAAAAGAAAAAGAAAGAACTCATACACCACATGGATCTAGGTGACAGGGTGGAAACAACTGCAATAAAAGAAGCCTTCATAACCCTTAAAGACCATAAACCCAATTTCCACAACAACCCAACATGTAGACTAATAAACCCATCTAAATCTGAACTGGGCAAAATAAGTAAGAAAATCTTAGAAAAAGCCATAAAAAATATAAAATCAAACACTGAATACAACCTCTGGAAGAACACATATGAAGTTATCCATCAAAAACCTTAACAAACAGAAGAACACAGTATTCATCACATTCGACATAGTAGACTTCTACCCATCCATAGACGAAGAGCTACTCACTAAAGCTCTGAAATTTGCTAATAAACACACAGACATAACAGGGTCAGAAATGGAAATCATTTTTCACACCAAGAAAACTTTACTTTACAGCAGAAATGATACATGGATCAAGAAAACGGATAAAAAAAACTCAACATTTGATGTGACCATGGGATCGTATGACGGTGCCGAAACATGTGAACTAGTCGGACTGTTTATACTATCCAAACATCCAAAAGCAACTCGGAAAACAAGTCGGACTGTACAGAGACGACGGCCTCGCCGCGCTAAACAACAATCCAAGAACCATTGAAAACAAGAAAAAAGAACTATGCAAAATTTTTTCCAAAACCATAACTTAAAAAATCACCATCGAAGCAAACAAAAAAAGGTAGTGCCTTACTTAAGATTTCCTCATGTGCGTTCGTGGTGTGTGTGTGTATGTGTGTGTGTGTGTGTGTGTGTGTGTGTGTGTGTGTGTGTGTGTGTGTGTGTGTGTTTACTGAACAGTAGAATTTTTTTTTCTTATTTGTTGACAGACCGAAAGAATGTGTGGTCAGCCGAAATAGAATAGAACTAAAAACCTTTTTTTTAATCTATTTTTCTATCAGACGACATATGTAGCAATAATCATCAGCGCATTCTTGGCCCTTGCAATGACATTGTTCCTCTATGCACCATCATCTGTGCTCTGTGGACACCTGTCTCTTACACAGCTTTCTCCCACACCCATCTCCTCATCATCTCCCACACCCATCTCCTCATCATCCCACACCCATCTCCTCATCATCTCCCACACCCATCACCTCATCATCTCCCACACCCATCACATCACCTCATCATCTCCCCACACCCATCACCTCATCATCTCCCACACCCATCTCCTCATCATCTCCCACACCCATCACCTCATCATCTCCCACACCCATCTCCTCATTAACCGACAGTAGTCTTTCCCCCACCTTATCTAAATTTACATGTTTCCTCCTTACCCTTTTGTTTGTTTGTTTGTTTTTTTTTTTTGCTGTTTCATGCCGCGTTTTTTTTTTTTTTTTTTCTTTTGAAAATACTACTCCTACATTCGCCTGGTTTTCAGACGTTTTCCTACTTGTCCTATCATGTCTCAGTTCTCTATCTCCTTTTCTTTAAAAACTTTTCTTAGCTCTTCCTATTTTTCTTTTTTTATTTTTTGGCGCTTGTCATCTTTATTCTTTTTACGTCTGGGACAAGTGTTGCCTGTGTGAACAACATATAACACAGTAAAAGCCCGTAACAATCGTTGGTGTGTGAACCACACAATCATAATGTAGTAGAAAGTTGGAAGAACAAGTATAGCTGTATGGATGACATTATAAGGCAGTAAAGTTATTAAAAGTGTTGCTGTAAATGACCTTTAATGCAGTAACAAGTTACAAGTGTTGCTGTAAAATGACATATAATCCTGTAACAAGTTACAAGTGTTGCTATAAATGACATATAATGCAATAAAAAGTTATAACAAGTGTTGCTATAAATGACATATAACGCAGTCAAAAGTTATCACAGGTGTTGCTGCAAATAACATATAATGCAGTAAAAAGTTATCACAAGTGTTGCTATAAATAAGATATGATGCAGTAAAAAGTTGTTACAAGTGTTGCTGTACATGACATAAATGCAGTAAAACGTTGTTACAAGTGTTGCTGTACATGACATATAATGCAGTAAAAAGTTGTTACAATTGTTGCTATAAATTACATATAGTGCAGTAAAGTTATCACAAGTGTTGCAGTACATGACATACAATGCAGTAAAAAGTTCTTACAAACACTACTTTATGAACGCCATGTAACGCAGTAAAAGATGTAAATCGTGTTGCTGTGTGAACGACAAATAATGCAGTAAAGAGTTTAACACGTGTTGCTGTATGAATAACATTTAATGTAATAAAAGTTGTAACAAGTGATGCTGTATGAACAACATATCATGGAGTAGAATTGTAACAAGTGATGCTGTATGAACAACATATCATGCAGTAGAATTGTAACAAGCGTTGCTGTATGAACGAATATCATGCAGTAGAATTGCAACAAGCGTTGCTGTATGAACGACATATCATGCAGTAGAATTGTAACAAGCGTTGCTGTATGAACAACATATCATGCAGTAGAATTGTAACAAGCGTTGCTGTATGAACAACATATCATGCAGTAGAATTGTAACAAGTGATGCTGTATGAACAACATATCATGCAATAGAATTGTAACAAGTGATGCTGTATGAACAACATATCATGCAGTAGAATTGTAACAAGTGTGCTGTATGAACAACATATCATGCAGTAGAATTGTAACAAGTGTTGCCGTTTGAACAACATATCATGCAGTAGAATTGTAACAAGTGGTGATGTTTGAACAACATATCATGGAGTAGAATTGTAACAAGCGTTGCTGTATGAACAACATATCATGCAGTAGAATTGTAACAAGCGTTGCTGTATGAACGACATATCATGCAGTAGAATTGTAACAAGCGTTGCTGTATGAATGACATATAATGCAGTAGAATTGTAACAAGTGTTGCCGTTTGAACAACATATCATGCAGTAGAATTGTAACAAGTGTTGCCCGTTTGAACAACATATCATGCAGTAGAATTGTAACAAGTGGTGCTGTATGAACAACTTATCATGGAGTAGAGTTGTAACAAGTGATGCAGTATGAACAACATATGATGCAGTAGAATTGTAACAAAGTGATGCTGTATGAACAACATATCATGCAGTAGAATTGTAACAAGCGTTGCTGTATGAACGACATATCATGAAGTAGAATTGTAACAAGCGTTGCTGTATGAATGACATATCATGCAGCAGAATTGTAACAAGCGTTGCCGTTTGAACAACATGTCATGCAGTAGAATTGTAACAAGTGGGTGCTGTATGAACAACATATCATGCAGTAGAATTGTAACAAGTGTTGCTGTATGAAAACATATCATGCAGTAGAATTGTAACAAGTGATGCTGTATGAACAACATATCATGCAGTAGAATTGTAACAAGTGGTGCTGTATGAACAACATATCATGCAGTAGAATTGTAACAAGTGTTGCTGTATGAACAACATATCATGCAGTAGAATTGTAACAAGTGGTGCTGTATGAACAACAATATCATGCAGTAGAATTGTAACAAGTGTTGCTGTATGAACAACATATCATGCAGTAGAATTGTAACAAGTGGTGCTGTATGAACAACATATGATGCAGTAGAATTGTAACAAGTGGTGCTGTATGAACAACATATCATGCAGTAAAAAAAAAAAGTAACATGTGTTGCCGTAGGAACAGCTTACAAAGAACTAAAATGTCTTTTAAATTTTGTTTCAATTTCTGCCGGCAGTCATCTCACTTTGCAATGACATAGAATGTGCAAACAAGTTGTGACACATGTTGCTGTAGGAATGACCAATAATATGGTAAAACGTTGTAACAACTGTTGATGTAAGAACGACATACAATGTAGTAAAAAGCTGTAAAAAAAAAAAATGATGCTGGGTAAAACGATACATAATGCTGTAAAAAGTTGTCACAAGTGTTGTTATGTGAATGCAATAAAAAAAAAAAAAAAAAAATTGTGATAGCGCAAGAAGAAGTTGTAAAAACAAATTGTCTGAACAAGAAATGACGCAGTAAAAAGTCATTTCAAACACAAATGCAGTGCTGGTTGACCGAAACATACACCACAAAGCAGAACTGTCGGAACAGCGCCGGCATCGTTTGTTTTTAAAAACAAAAAACCAAACCAAGCCAAACCAAACCAAACAAAACAAAAAGTGGTAGAACATAGCCCTGGTGGAAATACACGTGCAGTGAAGAACCGTACAAAAAGCACTACTCCCTGAACAATCTTGGAGAGAGAGAGAGAGAGAGAGAGAGAGAGAGAGAGAGAGAGAGAGAGAGAGAGGTGAGGAGGGCGAGTGGTGGGAGAGGAAGGGGGGGCGTGGGGTGGGGGTGTAGATGGGGGGTATATTCTACTGCTCGTCATTGGAAGTTCCATCTGTGAAACGACTCCCCAACACATTGCAAGGTCTGTTCGTTGAATAAAGCCAGGAGTTGTGTCGGCGCACGTGGGCGAGAATTCAGAATTCAAAAAAAAAAAAAAAAAAAAAAAAAAAAAAGGAAAAAAAAGCGATCTGACGTCACCCGTCACGCTTTTAGCACGTGCAACCCAAAATGCGTGCAGTGGGGAAAACATGCTTGTGTTTCTGGCAGGCACGGCACCACGGTCATGTCTGCTCACTTCACCTTGAGCATATCAGTACAGGGTCGGTGCTACTGAATGGAGACCTTCTATTTCTTCCTCACCCCCCACCCCCCACCCCTCTCACTCTCCTTCCCTGTTCATCTCGACCCTCTTTTCTTCCCTCCCCACCCCCCCCCCCCCCTAGTTTTTTTTTCAGTTTTCACAAAAATGAATAGGCCTACATGAACAGCTGTAGAACAAAGAAAATGTAAAAATAAAAAAAAAAAAAAAAAGAAAAAGAAAAAGAGAAAAAGTTGTCTGGTGAACACTCTCTCTCTCTCTCTCCTTCTCTCTCTCTCTCTCTCTCTCTCTCTCTCTCTCGGAGACACGTTCAAGATGGCGACAGAGTAGGATGTCAAGTCTCAAGTCTCTCTCTCTCTCTCTCTCTCTCTCTCTCGGAGACACGTTCAAGATGGCGACAGAGTAGGACGTCATGTTCGACCTGTGCTGAAAGTATGAGTTGTATACCTGCTTTGGACTGGACAGTGTGCTTTTGTGCTGCAAGTAGGTGCGGTCGTATTGTGTGACATGAATATGTAGCATGATGGTCTCTTTGGAACTCTGGAGGGCCAGAATAAGCAGGTTTTGCGCTCGAATTTGTGCTTCAAAATATAAAACATTGTAAGCCATTTTCCACTACAAAATCTTCCCACGTGAAAACTGTCCGTGCAACAGATGTGTTTCTTGCTTATCTAGGCGTGCTATTTTTTTCGGGTTTTTTGTTCGCTTTGCACGATAATTTGTCAGCTGCTGCGCATCAACCAATCAGTGCCTCCCCTTTCCAACATGATGTTTGCTGTGGGACTTCCCCGTCATCTTTTCTCTCGGAGTTGGAGAAAAAGGAAACTACGAAGCGTCCTTAGCTATGCACTTACCTGTGTTTCGTACTGCTGCTCTTTCTCTTGTTAACTATCTGCTTGGTCTCAGGAAGATTTTACTGTCTGGTGATGTACACCAGAACCCAGGCCCTGTAACTGCGGACGAAAAAATTGATCTGATCTTGTAGAAATTTGGTACTCTAGAGACTAAGTTAGAAGGACAATATTCTCGAATCATGCAGATGGTGTATTCCCATGGGGACAGTTTGAAGAAGATCGAGAATAGGCAGATAGAGATGGAGAATGCTGTCTCTCGGCTGGTGGTAGAAATGACAGAAACTAGCCAGACAGCGAAGCAGAACAGAGATGACATTGAGGATTTGAAGAACAAACAGGAAGAGCTCCGTGAGACAGTTCCGGGTCTACAAGATGAGCTTGACACGTTAGAACGTTTTTCAAGGCGCAACAACGTTAAGTTCTTTGGAATCCCTGAGTCTACAGATGGAAAGTCTGAATCATGTGCTGAAGCGGTGATGAACATTCTTCGCACGTACATACCGGACGTAGAGTGGTCTGACGACGACGTCATAGAACGCGCCCACAGACTGGGAAAGCCACGCGGCGCTAGTGCCCAGCCACGCCCTGTGATTGCTAAGTTCCAAAGATGGGGGGACCCTCATGCGCCTGATGACAAATCAGGAGGCTCGGGCTGATATGAAACATGATCAACTGACGGTAGCACAGGACTTGACCCGTAGGCAATCCGCACAGCTGAGACAGCTGAAAGGGGAGGGGAAGTTTGGATATTTCCACAAGGGAAAATTGCATGTGAAGCCGCAACGTGAAGCCCCACCGAGGAGTGCAGCACAGAGCTCGAGGAACGCTACCACATTTGGGACATCATCCATTTTTACTAGCGCAGTGGAGCGTCAGACAGTTGTTCCTCAAGAAGATATTCCCACCCCCCCCCCCCCCCGTGTCACTTCCAGTTAACGATCCTTCTCTCAGTAGGGGGGGGATACCCCCATTGATTCCTCCCCTTTCAAAACCCAGTTAGGAGGCAATGAAGGGGATTCCCCTTGCGTCACTTCGCCTGCCCCCATTCTCACCATCCCCCTTTCGTTCTCACCCCCATCCCCCCTCTACTAGCGATGAAGGTGTCTCCGCCGGCGTTTCTGTCAAAGGACAGAAGGGAAAGGCGAGTGAGCGACAACCCAACTTACCTGATACGTGGGCTAAGAAGAATGCACGTATTTCTCGCTCCTCCTCATCCCGTAATAAAAACAAATGAAGTTTAGGCCAAGGCCAGGGCTCACGTTCACGCAAACACAATACAAATACACATGCTAGTTCGCCAACAAGTAATAGTCACTGTAATAATGTAAATAAACACGATTTTCTTTCTTGTATTACTTGGAATGTTGATGGGCTTCAGGCAAAGTTGACAGACCCTGATTTCATAGATTATATTACGCCCTTTGATATTGTTTGCCTTGTTGAGACTTTTACTTTTCCTAACTTTCGATTTTTCAGTATATTTTAGCGATTTTATTGTTGTCCATAGCCCAGGATAAAAACTGTCAAAGATGGGACGAAGATCCGGAGGGACGGTGCTATTAATAAAGAGATCGTGGGAGAGATTCGTTCATGCTATTGATACTGGGCTGGAAAATATTGTTTGTGTAAAAACTATGTAGGACACTTTTTGATGCAGACAAGGATGTTTTGTTTATTGGCTTATAACCATCCAGTGAACAGTGATTATTACAAAAAAAAAGGAATTTAAAAATAACCTAGAAATGTTGGAACAGTTTATACTTGAGAAATATGAAAAAAGAGATGTTCATCTAGTTATAACTGGTGATTTTAATGCTCGAATTGGAAACTGGAGTCTAGAAGCCAATGAAATCGATGTGATTCTTGCGGCTGATTGTAGTGAGTTCTATGTAAGGCGTTCTATGGATGATGTTGTAAATTGTTTTGGCAAGTTGCTGATTAATCTGTGTTCTATGTTTGAACTAACACCTTTGAATGGGCTATGTGATGGTGATATTAATGGTCAGTTTACTTTCTTACGGAACGTAGAAACAGCGTAATTGATTACTTTTTGTGTTCTGTGGATTTGCTGCCTAGTGTTCAATGCTTTAACGTGCAGAAAAGGGTGGAATCCCAGCATATGCCTGTTTTCATATCTTTGAAATGTGAGCATAGCAATGAAACTGACAAACAAAAGCAAGAGTCTTTCCAGAAATTTAAATGGGAAGCAAGCAAAGCCAACCAGATTGTTGCTTATCTAAAATCGGAAAAGGCAGGTAGGATTCTTGCTGATTGTACAAATGACATTTCAACTAGTATAGACTCGGCTGTTGACAAATTCACGTGCTTGCTGTTAAACGCTGGGGAAAGCATGCTGAAAATAGGCCTGCAGCCCGTGCACGGACAAGTAAACCATGGTTTGATAAGATTTGTTTATATAAGAAACGCATAGCTGGTAAAGCACTTGTGAGGTGCACACGCACCAAACGCCCCAGTGACCAGAGTGATTATGCTCGGAAAAGAACAGGGACACATTAAAAGATAAAAGGAAAGGATATCGAAAATCAATTGTTGATAGATTACTAAATAATAAAAATGAATCTAGTGTGTTTTGGTCGACAATACGAAATGTTAAAAGAAAAAAAAAACCTGATCGGCCTTTTATCCATATGGACAGGTGGAAAGCACATTTTGAAGAGATTTTCTCCCCCGATTATAGTGTTAGTAGTAGTGCTAGAGATAATGAAATGTTAGACGAAAATATTCAAGGAGAAGAAAAATATTCAAGGAGGACCAGCCGCCGTGGGCGAAGTGGTTAGCGTCGCGGACTCCCGGCTGGGAGGTGGGGGTTCGAATCCCATCAGAAGTCATGTGGGTTTTTCTGCCCCGACCGGCTCCTACCCAGAGTTGAGTTGCTGCGGACTCAGTTGGGAAGACTGGGACCACACAGTCGAGTTTCATCCACTAAATGGATGCGTTTCTGAGAGTGTTGCTCAAAATTTCTGACCAACACTGCAGGTGTGTGTAATCTCTCGGGCCTGGTTGACGCCGGGATATATTATGAAAGGAAGCGTAGAGTACAGCCCTGTCATGTAGTCTCAGACCGAAATGGAAATCCGTAGCATCATCATAATCATCCTCATTCTCATCGATCAGCATAAAAAAAAAAAAAAGTCTCAAATTCTGTGGCCCTTCATGCCTGCTCTCATGGTGACCTCAGTTTCGATGTCCTCTCCACGTCTGTGGCCTTGGTTTGGTTCCGTCGGGGTCACCGGTATCGGCGAGTCCATGGGGGCTGTCGTTGGACGGACGTGGTGGCGCCCTCCGGAGGGAGAGCTCACTCACGCCGGCTCCGCGACTAAGCAATTATTGTCGTCAGTAGGGGGCTTAGTAGGTGGTGTCCTGCGTATGTTAGATCAGAACAGGCGCCACTGAACACCACTGAAGTGACTCGGCAGCAGTGCAGTGTCTCCTCCGGTGGGTTGCCTCTTGACGACTTGACATTGACTGCTTCCTGTGGATTGCCGACCGGGCTGTGGCTGTGTGGACAGGGGGTCGGAATGAGCGGCGTGGGTGCACTGCCTCTGAGGTGGCGCAGAGGTTGCGACAGCAAAAAAAAAAAAAAAAAAAAAAAAATATTCAAGGAGAGTCTGTTTATGTTTCCGATTTGGATGACGAAATAACCGAAGATGAAGTGCGTCGTGCAATAAAGCGATTAAAATGTAATAAAGCATCAGGTTTAGATGATATTTGTGGTGAATTTTTGAAAACGGCCGAAACTATTGTAACACCTTTTTTTTTAACAAAACTGTTTAATCAGATATATGAGCGTGGCTGTTTTCCTCAAATGTGGACTAGATCAGTTATTGTGCCTTTGCTTTAAAAAGGAGATGCTTCTAACCCTGAAAATTATAGAGGCATCTCTCTATTGAGTGTTGTTAGCAAGGTATTTACATGTGTGTTGAACAAAAGACTGTATGCATGGGCTGAGAGAAGGAAAATAAAATAAGTGACGAGCAAGCTGGTTTCCGTAAACAATATTCAACTGTAGATCATATATTTACTCTTGTGTCAATGATCAAGTCCTATATATATGGTTACAAAAGCAGAAAATTTTATGTTGCCTTTATTGATTATCAAAAAGCCTTCAACACAGTTGATCGCGACATGCTTTGGAAAATACTTAAGAAAGTACAAGCTTCATCTAAAATGATTAATATGTTGAAAGGTATGTACAATTCTGTACAAAGCTGTGTTCGATGGGGCCCACATGTGTCAGAATTTTTCGATTGCCCATCAGGGGTAAAGCAGGGTTGTTTGATGTCCCCTCTATTGTTTTCATTGCTAATATCTGAAGTGGCTGAAAACGTAACAAAATTTCGAAAACATGGATTTCAGTTCTTACCTGGCTTTCAAGAAATATTTCTTTTATTATTTGCTGATGATATCGTTTTGTTTTCCTCTACACCAAACGGTCTTCAAAATCAACTGAAAAATCTACAGAAAGCTTCGGATACCCTTAATCTAACAGTTAATCAAGATAAAACTAAAATTATCGTTTTTAGAAAAGGGGGTCACTTATCTAAAACAGAACACTGGTATTACAAAGGGAAGGAACTAGGTGTGGTTAACAGTTATAAATATCTTGGCTTCACACTTAGTACAAGAATGGCTTTTGATACAGCACTAGATGACTATGTTAGACGAGCTAAGAAGAAAGTTACAGACATTTTTTAGAACAATGTGGTGCTTAGGATATATAGATATGTCTATATTTTTTAAACTTTTTGATTGCCAGGTAAAACCAATGCTGTTATATGCTGCAGAGGTATGGGGACAAACAAAATTTCAGTCAATAGAATCAGTCCATTTGTTTGCATGTAAACGTTTATTAGGAGTAAGTCCAAAAAGTCCAAATACAATGATTTATGGTGAAACTGGCCGTTATCCTTTAAGTATTGACAGCAAACTCAGATCTATAAAATATACTGGTTTAAACTTCAAAATATGCCTAATGAGAGATTTCCAAAGCAGGCTTACTTTATGATTATGAACAAGATTCCCGAATTTTCACGTGGGCATATTAACTGCCATAACTGGTCGTATTCTGTTAAAAAGTGTTTTGATTTCTATGGTTTTTCGGAAGTTTGGATAAATGGGGGCGTCGGAAATGAATTTTTTTCATCATGAAGGAACTTAAGCAGCGAATGATGGACTGTTTTATGCAAGATTGGCATGCAAAAACTCTTTGATAGTGATCGATTTGATACATATAGATCTTTTAAATCTATTTTTCAAACTGAAAAGTATCTTACATTTATAACAATTAGTAATTTCGTTATGCATTGTCAAGATTTCGGTTAGGATTATGTGACTTAAATATTAACAACTGGTATAATGACAAGTCTAAAAATTGTCCATTTTGCGGGAAATTAGAAAACGAATTTCATTTCCTGTTTGAGTGTCCAAAATATGCATGCTTACGCGAAAAAATATATACGAAGATACTGTCCATCATATTTAGATAAAGATGTTTGATTCATTTGTTGCACTCTGAAAATGAATTGATTCTGAGAAGTTTAGCCATGTACATTTTTATGCTCTTAAAATTAGATGCGAAAATTAAATGCATGGTACTTTTCATTTTCTAATGAGTAAAACTACATGCATATTATGGGTTTGTTATTTCAATATGGTAATTTTATTGTTTATGATTTGCTTCTGTTTTCAATTACTTCCCCTGAAATTGATTGTTTTTGCCTTTAGAAGTAAATTACTTCCTATTTTTTGTGTTGAGTAATCATAATAAATAAGGGTTATTCTGGATTGTTTTTGCCTTTAGAAGTAAATTACTTCCTATTTTTTGTGTTGAGTAATCATTATAAATAAGGGTTATTCTGTAACAAGAACGTGTACTCATTGTATACAGGCCGGTGGCCTTACAATTAAAATTTTCAGAGTTCAGAGTTATCTCTCTCTCAGATTAGCCATATCTCGTAATTGCTATTGTTCGTTCACAACAACAGTAACACAAAACGCCTTTTGTGGACCTTCACCGCTCTTTAAGAAAGCGGACATGAGATACAGACAGACAGACGGACAGACAGACAGCATACAGACAGATAGACAGACAGACAGCGATCTGAACATGGACTTCAATACAGCCGAAGTGTTAGATCCAACTGTTTCACATTCGGTCGATCGAGTCAACGTCCACGCACAGTTTGGGCGATGATGCCAAGAGAAAGATCGAGGTGTTGGGTGTGGAAGGCTCTGAGACTTCAATCAATGTCCAAGGATGGGATTTAACATCCTATTGGCCAAAGCTCCTACGGGCAGGGTACCCATGCAGACTAAGGCCTGCATTCTGGGTGGCAAATCTGGTCGTTGGCAGCAGTCTTGGGTTTGGTTCCCAGTGGGGGCTGTCGTCTCTTCTTCTTTTTCGGTTCTGGTTCCGTGTGAACTGCCGCTCATTCGTAGCGCTGGTCGGCCGACTGTCAGCGTCAGTTTTCTTCTACTCTTTGTTGTATGCATCTTCCAGATCTATTGCAACAGCAAGTGTTTCACAAATCACACAGACACACACACACACACACACACACACACACACACACACACACACACACACACACACACACACACACACAAACGCGTACACATGCCTGCGCGCGCACACATTCACACACACACACACACACACACACACACACACACACACACACACACACACACACACACACATGCGCCCACGCACACACATGCGCCCACGCACACTCATGGGCCCATGCCCACACATCATACACACACGTGTACACACACACACACACACACACACACACACACACACACACACACACACACACACACACACACACACACACACGTGTGTACACACACACACACACACACACACACACACACACACACACACACACACACACACACACACAAATGGTACGTAGGCACTCAAGGTCTGACCAGCGCGTTGGGCTAATGCATTGGTCAGATATTCGCTGAGTCGTAGCCATGAGACCCTCTTCTTCAATTGTCTCATATTTGTTATTAATCCATTTATCCATTAGCTTCAAATCATGCGTAGCGTGGTCTCAAAACTTAGCGGATGTGTGTAGCGCATATGGACTAGTCCCCACGCAGTGACGTCTCCTTGATGAAACTGAAACTGAAACTACTACTCTTTCCCCAGAAGGCCTGTCTCCAGGGCCACCAGGCGGCATTCTTCATAATTGGATGGCGATGGTCCTGTGCAATGTGATGCCGCCTCAAAGAGGGAGCAGGACGAAAGTCGCTAGAGCGCTGCACGAAGTCCCTTCTATGGTCCAACGCTGACAATGGCCACCAGGCGGCATTCTTCATAACCGGATGGATAGACATAACCCATTCCACCTGCTAACAATATCAGAGCAGGTGGCCATCTTCAGGCTGCGGACAGGCCACAACCGCCTGAACTATCACCTCTTTACCAAGTTCAGGATCGGTCAGTCAGACCAGTGCCCATGCCAGACCGGCAGCATGACAACAGCACATCTACTGCAGGATTGCCCGTTGCACGAAGCTCTGAGACAACAGATATGGACGGAGCAAACATCAGTGGAGATGAAGCTCTACGGTGCCCTTGGGGACTTACAGCGCATGGCAGCATTCGTCGGAGGAGATGGCGTTCCCATCTAGAAAGTTCGAGAAGAAGAAGAAGAAGAGAAGAAGGATGGCGATGGTCCTGTGCCTTGCGTAGCCGCCTTATCTGGCAGAGAATGAAGCAGAAAGTCGCTGGAGCGCTGCACGACGTCCCTTGTAATGTCCAACGCTGACAATGGCCTTGAAGGCAATTTTCAGCCCAACCCCGAGAGGGATGCTCACCATGCCCCCCTCCCTTTCCCCCACCTGACACAGCACGGTTCCCAAGGCCATGGTCATTGTTGTCAGGCAGCGCTCTTTCGCTGACCGCACACCGCATCTCCATTAGCCGTTCTCAAGCGACACAAGCTAGACCCGCCGTTACCCATACGGCGGCTGAAAGGTTGACTGCGCCGCCTGACGCTGACCTGTCACATCAGTGTCCTTCAAAGGAGAGCTGGTACCTCTCCCTCGGCGCTCCCTGCTTAGCCACCTCGCAAGGAGCGAATATCTGAGACATCGATGCTGAACTGAAATAATAATAATAAGAGAATGATAACAACAGTGAGGATGATAATATTGACGACGACGACGACGACAATACAACAATAATAATAATAATAATAATAATAACAATAATAATGATATTAGTTTGTGATAGTGATAATATTCTTCTTCTTCTTCTCGAACACTCTAGATGGGAACGCCAGCTCCCCTGACGAATGCTGCCGTGCGCTGTAGGTCCCAAGGGCACAGTAGAGCTTCCTCTCCACTGATGTTAGTTCCGTCATATCTGTTGTCTCAGAGCTTCGTGCAACGGGCAATCTGCAGTAGATGTGCTGTTGTCATACTGCCGGTCTGGCATGGGGCACTGGTCTGACTGACCGATCCTGAACTTGGTAAAGAGGTGATAGTTCAGGCGGTTGTGGCCTGTCCGCAGCGGCAGCTACTATGTCAGTTTGCGTGTTGGGCACCCAGGATTCGAACTCAGAACCTTCTGAATTCATGCTGGTGCAACAAAACGAGGTGTTTAACGGCCCACTGTTCACTTGTTTCTCCAAGATGGTAAAATAAAAAATAGTATGATTTTCTCTCTCTCTCTCTCTCTCTCTCTCTCTCTCTCTCTCTCTCTCTCTCTCTCTCTCTCTCTCTCTCTCTCTCTCTCTCTCTCTCTCTGTGTCTGTGTCTGTGTCTGTGTCTCTGTCTCTCTCTCTCTCTCTGCGTGCGCGCGCGCGCGCGCGCGCGCGCGCGTGTGTGTGTGTGTGTGTGTGTGTGTGAAAGACCATGCCATTTAGGCATCTGCATATGGTTTGAAGGATAAGGGTAGATTAATCCTGTTTCCACCTTCCTCACAGCGTTGACAGAAGACTACAATCAGAGAAGGCAAGCGCCGCAGTAAACGGCTGTGTATACCTCATTCCTTACCAATGCCTGGTGGTTTGCCATATGGAATTCAGCAGAGGAACCACACATCGACAGCATTGTTATAATGATAGGAGACATTGCCTAGGTGGAGGACGGAAGGTAGGAGGCTGGAAGGGAGGGGGGAGGGAGAGGGGGGGGGGGGGGATCCCGTCTCTCTATTCTTAAGCCACTGTTGAAGAGCTGCTGGGGTTCAAACCACCGGATGCCTCTGACCTCGAGCATCGAAAACTGTCGCTCTAAACCTGAAGTGTTCCCATCATGGCCTAACGAGAGAGAGAGAGAGAGAGAGAGAGAGAGAGAGAGAGAGAGAGAGAGAGAGAGAGGTTGTGGGTGAGTGGGTGGATGCTCACGCGCGTACTCGCTGTGGTGTGTGTGTGTGTGTGTGTGTGTGTGTGTGTGTGTGTGTGTGTGTGTGTGTGTGTGTGTGTGCGTGTGTGTGTGTGTGTGTGTGTGTGTGTGTGTGTGTGTGTGTGTGTGTGTGTGTGTGTGTTCAGACACAGGCCATTTGGTGGACACTGACTTCATTCAACCGTTAAAGCCAGAAGTGATCTTTCAGCCCTTGATGTATTAGCACAACCATAAATACCAGACCCTGTGTATACTGTGCGCATTCTATGGTGTACCATTAGCGCCATCATGCCAACCAATTTCTGTTTTCTTTGTGCTAAAATCGTCTCTCTCGTAACTGACACTAGATTTTCTTAAAGCACTTTCACTGGTGATATCTGGGAGAATTTCAAAACAGCCCACACTCAGCTTTGATTCTGTCAGTACCCACACATACTCCTCTCTCTCTCTCTCTCTCTCTCTCTCTCTCTCTCTCTCTCTCTCTCTCTCTCTCTCTCTCTCTCTCTCTCTCTCTCTCTCTCTCTCTCTCGTTTTTCTTTGGTGTAGCTTTATGTCAGACATAACTTTTAAGTGTTTATATTTCCCATACTCATATTTGGAGATGGCTAGTTTTGTTACCAATACAATCTCATTCACATTTTCGCGTAACATGGTGTTTTTACATTCTTTTTTTTTTTTTGAGACTCTGAACAATGCCACCTTGACGTTTATCTCCAATTGAATGTTCTACTTTGTAAGAAAGAATAATTGTTTGATGTGTTTTCAAGACTTCTGCAAGTGTTCATAGCTGTTAAACGTATCTTCTGTAAACTCCATCTTGACTCCAGAGACATTCCTTTTGGGTGCTGTGTCCGTTCTATTCATCAAAAAGCTTATCTGGTAGAGTTTGTGAATGAACTTCAAATTTAATCATCTTATCTGGTAGACTTTATGATGAATGAACTTCAAATGTAATCACCTTATCCGGTAGAGTTTGTGAATGAACTTCAGATGTAATCATCTTATCCGGTAGAGTTTGTGTGAATGAACTTCAAATGTAATCATCTTATCTGGTAGAGTTTGTGAATGAACTTCAGATGTAATCATCGTATCCGGTAGAGTTTGTGAATGAACTTCAAATGTAATCATCTTATCTGGTAGAGTTTGTGAATGAACTTCAAATGTAATCATCTTATCTGGTAGAGTTTGTGAATGAACTTTAAATGTACTCATCTTATCTGGCAGAGTTTGTGAATGAACTTTAAATGTAATCGTCTTAATCGGGACTCTTTGTACACTCGTGGACTACCAGGAAGTGACCGTTTATATCAATGTTGAATTTGGGTCTCCAGAA
>JADBJO010000242.1:347500-350000 GCA_016801955.1 Conus betulinus | reverse complement strand
CCTCATCGTCGTCGTCGTCGTAGTCATCACCATCGTCGTCGTCGTCGTCGTCGTCGTCATCATCACTATCATTTCATTATCTCTGTCATCATCTCCATCATCATGATCATCGTCATCATCATCATCATCATTATCATCATCGTCATCAGCATCATGTTCTCTTTCAAAACCCTTTTAATGGCCTTTTGCCATCAGCCAGGACATAGGTTGAGCGACGAAAGAAACAACTATGTTAAGCACATTAACATTAAAGATACCAACATGTACCTGTCTGCTCCTGAAATTAATTAAATGCGTCTGGGTTTTTCAAAAGCATGACTCCAAGCTGTTGTTGATTATTTTTTTTTTTAGTGTCTGGCTTTAAAGTAAGCGCCCAAACTCTTTACCTGACAAGGAATAATAAATCATCGCACTTTTTCTTCGTCAATTGCATTGTAATGTGTTTACGTTGATAGTGCTTTATCGATGTTGTGCTGTTCTTTTAAAAACCTGTATCCTAGGAAAGAAAAGAATCTTCTTTACAAGGGAGAGAACAAATGATAAAAGAGGGGATGGGGGAGATGTGAGGAGGGAGGTGGGAGGAGCATGGAAGAGGATGTTGCATCAAATATAATGTTGCGTCATAAAGATAATATGGCTAGCGTGACGACGAAAGCAAAAGGCTGACAGACGGAGAGAAAGATCACCTTTACGGTACATGCAATCTTCTCTTTGAAGAATACCAACAAGTCGTCAAAGCAGGAAGGGTAACTCTGGCTCCCATGATGAAATATTTGAAGGCATAACTCCAAACGAATGCTGCTCACGACACCAAATCGCCTAACAGAAATGACGACACAGAACACGGAACTAACGTAGGGCCATCCCAGGTGTGGTCTGTGTACTCCGTGTCGTCATTTCTGCTAGGCGATTTGGTGTCGTAAGCAGCATTCGTCCGGAGTTATGGGCCTGCAATTATTTCATCACGGGGGCAAGAGTTACCCTTCCTGTGTATCCTTGGCTGTTCACTGTTCTTAATCTCACCTTAAGATTTCCTTTCAAATCACCAAAGCGTCAAGAGAAATTTTGTAAGGACGGTTTAAACGATTCTACTTTTGTCCCCTACGTATTTCATCAACGTATCAACAGAAATCACTGTAGTACACTTGTACAATCTGATGTCTTCCTAATGAAATGGTCACCAGGCTTTGTCACAACGGAACGCAGATGTAATTTGTAGACTAAACGCACACGTACCCGCACTCAAAATGCGACGTGGAAATAAAACTTCATAGATTCCTTTCGATCATAACATGTACTCACGAGATAGACGTTTACAAGCCTGACTTCAACTTTTTGGGGTTGCGTGTAGAAACAACACAAGACTATTAATAACTGCACATAAAAAGAATACAGCATAAAAGCAGGTTTAGCATAAAATGGAGAGAACTGCCACCCCCCCCCCCCCCTCCGTTGCCCCATTTTCCCTCTTTAAAGTATATTTGGCCGAGGTTTCTACTGTTAAACTTAATCTTTTAACACAACGACTGAACACGATGGACTCTATCGTCTTCATAACGCAACGATCAAATGGATGGAGTCCATCCTCTAAATCGCATCTCCTGTCGCTCTCTGTATGTGTATGCGCGCGTGTGTACGTGCGCATGACCGTCTGTTTTGGAGTCTGGAAGCAAGCATGATGCACATATGCCTTGCATGCTACTGCAGCTCTCGAGAGCACGAAACTACCTTGTCCATGTATGGATCAGCTATTTCTGACATTGGTCTCCGAGAGTGGGTTCATTGTTTATTATTTTGTTTATTTGTTTTGTTATTTTATGTCGCAGCTCACATTGTCTGAGAACGGGTTTCCTATCGGAACTCAAATGTCTGAGAACGGGTTTACTATCACATCTTACATGGTCTCACAACGGCTCTCCTAATGCAGCTCATAATGTCTGAAAAAGGGTTTCTTATCACAAATCACAATGTCCGAGGAAATGTCTTTTAATCACAGTTCATAATGTCTCGGGGCGGATTTCCTATCACAACTCACAATGTCTGAGAACGGGTTTCTAATCGTAAATCACAATACCCGAGATGAAAAAAAAGGGGGGGATCAATCACAGTTCACACTGTCTTAGGACGGGTTTCCTCGGGTTTCCTATCTCAACTCAAAGCGTATGAGCACGCCCTCCCGATCTCAGCTCACATGAGAACGGATTCCCTGTCGCAGCTCTCAGTGTCTGACAGCGAATTTCCTAATGCAATAATCAGTGTCTGAGAACGGTTTTCTTATTCAAACTCACAACGTCTAGAGAGCGGATTTCCTATTGCATCTCACACTGTCTAAGAACTGATCTCCTGATGCAACTCACAATATCTGACTATGTCTAGGTTTCCTGTTGCAACTCACAAGTCCAAGAACTGATTCTATGCTCACGATGCAAAAACAACAACAACAACAACAACACAACAACAAATCCATGACTTGCTATCATGGCTGTCAATATCCTGGACT
>JADBJO010000242.1:337500-340000 GCA_016801955.1 Conus betulinus | reverse complement strand
AAGAAGCAGAGGTTATAAATGACTTTTTAAAAAAAATCGATGTCTTTGGCACATCCATGATTGTGCGAAGGAAGGAAAACTTAAGGATGGCTCTATGGGACCACATCAGCGTCGAAAGATGATAACAGCTGTTTTACCCCGGGGAAAACAGCTATGATATGTCGAGGAGAATGGGCGAAAAGAGGGACAACAGCTAAACTGTTCTCTTTAACTGCTCTCTCCTGGGGATCACACAACTGTTTTTCTCTGTCTTCCCGAGGATAAATAACTTTTTTCCTTTTTTTTTTTTTCCTGTGGATAACTATTTTCCCTGTTTCCTTGAGAATAATAACTGTTTTCCCCCTGTTTTCCTGGGGATATAAACTTTTTTTTCAATTTTCCCTGAGGATTATAACTGTTTTCCCCGTTTTTTTTTTTTAAAGGTTAATAACCGTTTTCCCTTTTTCCTGAGGATAATAACTGTTTTCCAGACGATAATAACTGTTTTTCTGAGAACAATAACTGTTTCTTTTCTCCTAATAAGTTCCTGTTCCGTTTCTCCCCTATTTTCCAGAGGATAATAACGGTTTTCTGTGCTTTCACTGGGAAGATAACTGTTTTCCCTGTTTTCCTGAGCATAATGACTCTTCTCTCTTGTTTTCCTGAGGATAATAACTGTTTTTTCTCTGTTTTCCTGAGAATGATAGCTGTTTTCTCTGTTTTCCAGAGGATAATAACTGTTTTCTCTGTTTTTTCCTGAGGATGATAGCTCTTTTTGTCAGTTTTCCCTGAGATAATTACTGTTTTCTTTGTTTTCCTGAGGATGATAGCTCTTTTCTCTGTTTTCCTGAGAACAATAACTGTTTTCTTTGTTTTCCTGAGAATGATAACAGTTCTCCCGGTTTTCCCGAGGATATATAACTGTTTTCCCTGTTTTCCTGAGAACTGTGACTGTTTTCCTGAACATAATGACTCTTTTCTCTCCGTTTTCCTGAGGATAATGACTGTTTTCTGTTTTCCTGAGGATGATAGCTGTTTTCTATGTTTTCCAGAGGATAATAACTGTTTTCCGTGTTTTCATCGGGTGATTACTGTTTTCCCTGTTTTCCAGAGGATAAATAACTGTTTTTCCCATGAGGATCACAGCTATTTTCCCTATTCCCATTGGGATAAAAAGTGTTAACTTTGTTTTGCTGAGGGAAACAGGCATCACCGTGACGAAAACGTTCACAGGGAAAGCTGCTATTTTCTTCTTCTTCTTCTTTCTTCTTCTAACCTTGATAAGCACAAATATAAAACGGCGTCGGCGAAATAAGGAAACGTTGTTATCGGCTTTTGAAGCATTCATGCTTCCATACGGTTGTGGTGGCGTCCACTACAGAGTGGTGCTACGAATGGCTGGAGTTGCTGCAGCAGAGGAAGGAGGTGGGTGATAGAGAGAGAGAGGAGGAGGGGGTGGGAGGGGAGGGCTAGAGGCCAAACCGCACGCGATGGGAACGTGACGACTGATGGGAGGCTGACCAATAGGACCCAAGGGAAAACTTCAGGGTCTTCGGATGAGAAACGGTGTTAATTTATGCATAACCAAACAAGTTTTCAGCTCCACCCCCATCCCCCCCTCTTCTTCTCATCCCCACCTCCATTTTCTTCCCCTTCCTACTCCACATCTTGTCTCACTCTGCCCGGCTTTTTCCTCCTCCTGTCCACGCCCTATTCCGGACCACCGGCACTGTAGGGATGGAGGGGATGTGGGTCGGCTTGCCTCCCAACGTTACGCTCCACTGATCCGCTACTTGAACATGCCCGGACAACCACATGCCGTGACCGAAAGCAAGTCAGCGTTTACAAGTGGACAGTAGCACGGTCGGTCAGGCGGCGGGTAAGATCTGCGCTTTTTTCCTCCGATTCAGCGATTCTCTTTCAGTCCTGGTCGACCAGCTGTTGCGGTCGTTCTGTCCTGTCCACCCCCCCTGGCTGAGGTTTGGACTCGGCCACGATTTCTTTTAAAAGGGAGAACTACCGGCTTACGGCACTGCCACACTGCAGCCGACAACTCTTGTATGTAAGTAGAACTGTCTGACTCTTACATTGTGTGTGTGTGTGTGTGTGTGTGTGTGTGTGTGCTACAATTCTGTTGAAGACAGTTTGTGGGCGTGAACTCTGTGACGTGATTCAAATGATTTTGATCGTTAGGAAGAATCGATGACTGTAAGTATAAACCGAAAAAGAAGGTAACTGACCGATTCTGTGGCAAAATGATCAGCGTGTTGATTGTGGCCACACAACAGAAGAAGAAGAAGATCTTCAGGAGCCGATACATTTGAACGAAAAGTGTGAAGCTCGCTGAACTGCAGTTACGTTGGGGGGCAGTGTTAGAGAGCAGGGTGAAGTGGGAGAAGGGGGGAAATCCGTTGGAGATCACGATTGTCGCCCACACGGCTGAGGTTCGTTCTAAACGGATCAACACGCGTGTTATCCTATCAGTTGATGCAGTGCGATAGCGAATAAGAGAAACAGTGCT
>JADBJO010000242.1:327500-332500 GCA_016801955.1 Conus betulinus | reverse complement strand
CTCCATCCAGCTCTTTCACGCTTTCCTCTTCGAAACTCTTCACCTTGCATCGCTGTACGCTGCAGACCTTTGCCCAAGGTCCAGGCTTCTTCCTCCTCGCTCCTCCCTTCTCCCAGCCTCGTCCACCTATCCATCACTGACCTCCACCCCTCGCCGCTGACCCGTCTTCAGTTCTCAGTTTTTCACAGCTCCTGGTTCTTCTTCACCCCCCCTTTCTGTATAACTCACCACATCCTCTTCATCACCACCACCACCCACCACCACCAAGATGACCGAGCTGATGAAGATCGTCCAGTCCAGCAACGATGCCTACAAGTCGGACCTCATGAAGAGCTTCGTCACCGACTACAAGGGCCAGCTGTCCCAGTCGCTAGGTGCCGACCCCGGGCACGTGAGCACCGGCGCCGGCTTCTTCTCTCCCAAGCTCCTCCCTGGTCGTTCCTCCCCCCGCCTCCACGACCGCCTCCTCGCCAGCCGGCACCGACAACGCCAACGCCAACGTCTTGATCCAAGAGAGCCGCACCGACAACGTGCTGACGACCAGCGACAACGGCAACACCGAGAGCAACCAGAACCACCGATCAATGCCAACCGCACCAACGGCCACCAGCTCCCCCACCAGCGCCGGCGCCGGCACGACGACGACGACGACGGCGGCGACGACGACGACGACGTCTGAGGAGGGGCCCGACTCCAACGCCAATCTGACGGAGGTGGGCGGCCATCTTGGAGGAGATGCGGGGGCGAAAGCCTGAGCGAGACCCGGCAACTGCTCGTGCAGCAAGTGAAGGAGGCCACAGAGGAGGCACACGTGGCCACGTGCCTGAACACCCAACACGGCGTGCAGGAGGCCCGGGCCCGCTTCATGGCCAGCAAAGAGGCTGGACAGATGGTGAGTGGTTGGCGGGGATGGGCAGGTCCAGGGGGCATTACGTTTGTATACACCACCTGACATGTCAACTGACCAATGCATTCGTTTGAAATACCTTTTTTCTGACTTATAAAGTCGATAGGTATTCATTTTATCGGTAAATGAAAGCGTCTGAATTGAATTGCGAAAAGTCACCAGTAGTCTTGATATGGCGCAAATTTTTGGGTTTATTTCTAAAACCCTTTTCAAGCAGAAACCAAAGACCTCCTTTTTGACAGCATGATGAGAACAGGCTTGAAACGCCATGAAAAAACAGAAAGAACAGCCATGCAGAACAGCCGCCATGAAGAACAGAAAGAAAAGCCGCCATGAAGAACAGAAATGAATAGTCGACATGAAGAACGAAAGAAGTCACTGAACCGCCATGAAGAACAGAAAGAAGAACTGCCATGAAGAACAGAAAGAAAGAAACCAAAGACCTCTGAAGCAACAGAACAAGAAAAGCCATGAAGAACAGAAAGAAGAACAGCCGCCATGAAGAAAACAGAAAGGAAAGAAGAGCCGCCCATTCAGAAAATGAACAGCCATGAAGAACAGAAAGAAGAAAACCGCCATGAAGAACAGAAAGAAGAGCCGCCATGAAGAACAGAAAGAAGAGCCGCCATGAAGAACAGAAAAGAAGAGCCGCCATGAAGAACAGAAAGAAGAGCCGCCATGAAGAACAGAAAGAAGAGCCGCCATGAAGAACAGAAAAGAAGAGCCGCCATGAAGAACAGAAAGAAGAGCCGCCATGAAGAACAGAAAAGAAGAACAGTTTAATTTTTGAGAAAGAAGAGAATCAAATGAAGAACAGAAAGAAGAACCGCCATGAAGAACAGAAAAAGAACCAGCCATGAAGAACAGAAAGAAGAAACAGCCATGAAGAACAGAAAGAAGAACAGCCATGAAGAACAGAAAAGAAGAACCGCCATGAAGAACAGAAAGAAGAACAGCCATGAAGAACAGAAAAGAAGAGCCCGCCATGAAGAACAGAAAAGAAGAGCCGCCATGAAGAAAAGTTGAAAGAAGAGCCGCCATGCAGAACAGAAAAGAAGAAAAGAAGAGCCGCCATCAGAACAGAAAGAAGAGCCACGCATGAAGAAGAGCATGAAAACAGAAGAGCCGCCATCCAGAACATAAAGAAGAGCCGGCCGCCTCCAAGAACAAAGAAAAACATCGAAGAAACAGAAAGAGAACAGCCATGAAGAACAGAAGAAGAGCCGCCGTGAAGAAGAGAAAGTTAATTTTTGAGGGACAGAATCAAAATGGCCTGAGATTGGGTTGCCATCATCGAAATACGCCAAAATTTCCAGGTTGGAAAAAAAACAAAACAGATAAAACACAAAGTGTCACATGTCACTCGGACCTCCTGCATGGTAAGCCGGGGTCATTTGAGGCACTGTTCTTTAACTTCAAATTCATTGATTTCATGGTAACTAGGGTTACCTCGCTGGTTGACCGCCGTCCTTGCTCTGATAAAGTTGTTAAAACATTTTCTGTTGGTATCGCATCTCGTTACCTTTATCTTATTTTTTTTTAGTTTAAATTGGTGTTCACAATCCCCGCAACCCTCGTCTCGACCTTATAACATCTTGTTCATTGGTTCGCTATTCTACAGCTCTTTGTGTTCACTTCTCTATTGCAACATCTCCACATATGGGGGATTGGATATCCTCAGCAGGAGGTCTCTTTTCTGTCTGTGTCAGCTCTCTCTCTCTCTCTCTCTCTCTCTCTCATCTCTCTCTCTCTCACACACACTCACACACAGACACACACACACACAAACCACACAACACACACACACAACACACACAACACACTTCACTCGCTCACACACACACACACACACTCTCTCTCTCTCTCTCTCTCACACACACACACACACACACACACACACACACACACCACACACACACACACGCACGCTCATACATGCGCGCGTGAACATGTGTGAACATGTGGGTGTGTGGGAGAGAGAGAGAGAGAGAGAGAGAGAGAGAGAGAGAGAGAGAGAGAGAGAGAGAGAGGGAGAGACGAGAGAGAGGACGAGAACATTTATGTATTTTTTCAAGACAGACAGAAGTGTACATACAAGCATGGTTATCATTATTGTTTCCTACAGTTTCCAAAAACCGCACGCTAAAATGTTTGCTGTTGTTAGAATAGGTGATTCATAACCGCTTTCACACTAATTGATCACCCAAACTTGGCCAGCTACGAAACCAGATTCCTGTACAGCTTTGTGGACAGAGGGGTCAGATTGCAATAACCCCGAGCTCTCTGCCATCTGTGTGCAGTCGGACCTCAGCAAGCTGTCGCTGAGTGCTAGTGGCATGTGGGAGAAAGATGACGGAACAGATGATGATGCCAGAAGTGGGCAAGACCATCCAGTTCTTCAAGCTGCTGCCAGGTCAGACCCATCGCCCTGTCTGTCCTGTGGAATGAGCTATGTATATAACATCCCCATCGGTCCCGTCATAGTATGCGTCGTCCATTACGTGAAAAACGATGTATTGTTCACAGTAATTCATAGAAACCAGCGATTGATGTATTTCTCTCTTAGATACAAACCGTCCCATGATATTGAAAGCAACGAAACTTTTTTTTCAAGGAGAAAACTGTACCGTTTTGGCTTGTTCTGCATTTCGGAAACAAATGACTGTAACACAAACTGCATGCAAATATGTTCGATCAATTAAGTTACAGGATTTCCACTAAACTGAATATTTCCTTTGAAAAAAAAAACAACAGCAAAGTAAAACGACTTCATGATGAGCTTGCTCTTGTGAAACTATCGATGGTAGATCAGTAGCTTAGCACGGCTCTGGTGATGATGTTCCAGTGTTCAGCAAGCTCTGGAAATGATGTTGCAGGGTCGAACGTGTGGCGATGAAGTTGTAGGGTTCTCTGGTGACGATGTTGCGGGGTTCAAAGAGCTGTGGTGTCGATGTTGCAGGGTTGAACGAGCTGTGGTGGTGATGTTGCAGGGTCCTCTGGAGATGATGTTGCAGGGTTCTCTGATGATAATGTTGCAGAGCTCTCTGGTGATAATTTTGCAGGGTTCTCTTGAGATGATGTTGCAGAGCTCTGGTGGTGATGATGCTGCAGAGCTCTGGTGATGATGTTGCAAGGTTCAACAAGCTCTGGTGATGATGTTGCAGGGTTGAACGGTCTCTGGTGATGATGTTGCAGGGTTCAGCGAGCTGTGCCTGGACGACCAGATGCTGCTGATCAAGCAGGGCATGTTCGAGGTCATGATGACACGCTTCTCCATGCTCATCGACCACGAGAAGGACACCATGCTGGACCCTTCCCACAAGATGGTGTGCCCGCGGTGAGTGAGTCGGGGTCGCCGGATCCTTTATTGCCCATGAATAAAGATGACTACAGCAAAACACAAATATTTTGTTTTCATCGTTGTTTCAGTGCTGATCAAGTATGCGTTTAATGTCGTTCCTCATTTTCCACTCCATCCCCCTTTTACCCTTCACCCTCCTCTCGACATAGACGCATTTGGAACACACGCAGAACAGCAAAGCTGACGCTCAGATAACTGTTCTTTCAGAGGAACGTTCTTTCGTTCAAGATGTACTCGTCGGTAAACAACGTATGAGCTGACGTGTTTTCATTTTTATTTAGAGTTGTTGAAATTATTAATACATTTCAGCATGCATCTTGGACGTCTGACAGGGTCTGGCCATCCTGTCATGAACCAGCATTGAGGAACTGATTTTCTGGCATAAAATTTGTAATTCAACGAGGGGATTTCAACCCATCTCTTGAAGCTGTTTTTATTGAACAACAGGCAGAATTCAAGCACTTGAATCATCCGTATACCAATTCGTGAGGAAGCAGTTTTTAGCACTGCCCAAAGGTACGAAAATTCAAAGACAATAAAAATACACTTGTTGTGGATGTTGACACATAACTTGACGACTTTTTCTCCCCGGGTTGTGTTTGCAGGCGGGTGATTCAGGAGATGCCCATGGGCAAGTTCCTGGACAGCTTCTTTCATGTGGGTGCCCGCTTCAACCCAATCGGGCTGAAGGACAGTGAGATCGGCCTGTTCACCGCGGTGCTGGCCTTCAGC
>JADBJO010000242.1:307500-320000 GCA_016801955.1 Conus betulinus | reverse complement strand
TGTATTCATTTCATAATGGGAGCAAGAGTTATCCTCTTTGTTAATCTTTGTAAGTTTTTTTTTCATCTCTTTGTATTTTTCTTGACGTAGTAACTGGTTTTTAAGCGCTGTATTTAGAGCTGTGCTTTCTGTCGCCGACGTCATGGACTGGGTGATAATCCTGTCTCAGTTTTGTTCTCTGTGTGATTAGCGCTTGTGACGAATTTGTCACCACCACGCCATCCACTACTACACCCACCCTCTTGTGCAAATTGTACAACCACACACACCTGGTCCACTCCCCCCCCCCCCCCCCCCCCCCCCTCCTTTCTTTCTCTCTCCCTTTGTCTCACAAGTGGCAATAACGTTTACACAGCCGTCACTCCCCCTGATTTTAACATGGTGACAGCCCTGATATGGCCCTTTGCGGTCGGCTGGGCTACAAGCAACATTACCTTACCCGGGCGGCGCAGACAACCTTCCAGCCACGTGGGTAACGGCGGGTCTAGCCTGTGTCGCCGGGGGACGGCTCCTGGAGATGTGGGGTGATTGGCGAAGGAGCGCTGCCTGACTGCGACTACCGTGGCCCAGGATACCGTGCTGTTTTAAGGGGTGGCAGACATGGGGGCACTCCTTAGGGGGTTGGGCTGAAAAATTGCCCTCTCGGCCGCAGTCAGCGAGTGCCCGCCAAGTTTTAGGGGCTCGTGCAGCGCTCCAGCGACTTTCGTCCTGCTTCCTCCTTGAGGCGGCCTCACGCGGCACAGGACCATCGCCACCCGAGCATGAAGAAGGCCGCCCGGTGGTCCTGAAGACAGCCTGATGATGTTTGGGGGACAGCAGGCAACGCACACCGACGCCCATCGTCGGTCGACCAACACCTTGAAAGTGAACCAACGTTCAAGACCAATTCCACCAAACTTGAACCAGCATTCAAGAAGATGACGACCAGAATTGAGCCAATGTTCAAGACGAACACGAGCTCTGGAGACGAATGCAACGACCCCCATTGAAACCTACCTACCACTGCCAGATGACAGCAGTTGCCACAAATATGCAGACATATGTCTGCAGGAACCTTGTCCTTAAGGCTATTGGGTGCCATGGCAATTGGAAGTGCGTGATGCAGTTTACGTTAAACAGTCCCTTGTCAACTGGCATGTGCTGATGAAGGCGCTTTAAATTCAAACCCCAACATAACTTTTTTAATGTTTTATACCGTTCTTCCCCCCCCCCCCCCCCCCCCCCCCCCCCCAGTGATGGGGGGGAACCCAAACCTCCCCGCCCCCCCTCCTTTTCTTTGTCTTTAGTGACACAGAGCCAACCGGAACAGGAACCAGAACAGATAGTTTGCCCTGTAAAAAGGGAAAACCCCTGGTGAACAATCACCGCTTCTACTAACCAGCTGTAGATGGAACAATACCGTGTAGCCACAAAGACAATAGGGGTAAACCATACAGAGTGAATGGTTAACTCACCTGCTCTGAATATCCTTGTCTAGGATTCACTGATCTCCCAGAACAAATGTAACTTGAAACTATGTTTCTGAATTTTGAGACAATGTATTGGTTGTATGTATGCGATGTGGTTGAACAGTATAACTTTATGCTAAATTTGGTGGCATCTATCAAAATGATGAATAAGTATTCTGTTGCAATAATTTGTTTGCCACAACTTGTTAAACGCTAATACCATGCTTGGTTAAGATTCTCTGTTAACAATCTGACCACCATTCTTTGTGTACAATCTGACTTTTTTGCCAGTATTCAATACTATTTGTCAAGATGATGACTGAATGACAAATCTGATCGGAAAAACTGTATGCTTGTACTAGACGAAAACTGTTATGTTGATTTTTGAATACCGGTGATGTTGGAATAATTTGAAGTGTGCGGCGCTAAGTCTACACTTGTGTACTTGAGCTAATTGTATTCCAAGTTACTGCAATTTAATTCATCAGAAAAAAATTGAAGAGTTATTTGACTAAAATTATTTAGCACTGTATTGCTGTCTCCTACCCTTTGTCACAATCCACTCAAAATCTGAACAACAGTGGAGACTGATGATTACAGCAGATGGATGTATGCTAGTCTAATCCTTTGTTGGCTGAGATCTCACACATTTACTGAAAGCCAGAGGGCAAGTGTGAGAATTTGGCAAGCTAGACTCTCAGCTACATAACGACAGACCAGGTTCTGTTTATTTCAGAAACCTGGTTCCTACCTACCCTGGGCATGCCTGGTAGTGAACACACATCACAGTCCAGCCCTTGATCAACAGGTCAACAGAGAAGTGGATCAGTCACCAGCAACTAGAGAGAGAGATCAGCTATCCTCTCCAACATCAGATAAGTTCTGATATTCCAAGTGGACTCCAGTTCAACTCATCCAGAACTTTCCCTCTCTTAATGATGAAACAGTGGGAACCAAAACTCAGCCTGAACTGACTGTGTGAAATTGATTTGAATATTTCACTCTTGTATATAAAAAAAAGAAGTAAAGATGATGTGCGAAAGTGCACTTAACTCGTGTCAGTTCTTTGTTGTTCAATCAGTATTGGATGTTTGAACTTCTCACTACTTCTGTCTCTCGGAGCTACAAGTACAGTTGAAGCCACATACAACAAATTACCGGGGACATTCAAAATTGCTTCGTTATATCCAGCTTTGGTTACAACCGACGCGCTGCTTATGGCGAATTTCTATAGGTCGCTTGGTTGTATTCGACGTGGCGTATTTCTCTCTCTCTCTCTCTCTCTCTCTCTCTCTCTCTCTCTCTCTCTCTCTCTCTCTCTCTCTCTCTCTCTCTCTCCTCTCTCTACCACCCACTTACCCACCCCCCCCGCCCCCCACATGCGCGCACGCGCACGCACGCACGCACACACACACACACACACACACACACACACACACACACACACGTATGTGTGTGTGTGTGCCCACATACACGGGCAATAATCAAGCTCGTTTCCTAGACTGTTATATACATATAAAGATAATTTTTTTTTAACTATGTCCAAAATATGGCTGTAAATTAATGTAAACAGATCACAAAAGCCTATATTGCGATGTGAAGGCCTATACATCGATCATAAGTAAAACAGGAGAATAAAAAAAAAATCACTGTATTATTCTAAAGACTTTAGAAGTATAGATTTTCAGAAGAAATTACGCACTGCCACGGTTTGCAAGTGGGGGGGGGGGGGGGGGGGGGGGGGGTTTCGGGGGGAGGGGTCTACATTGATTATTGACCGTTTCACACTGTTAGGTCATTGGAGTGTGCCCTATTATGGAAATAAACTCTTCCGTAATTGATTTTTGAAATACTCACACCCCGCCATACTGGAGAAAAATTGTTTGTGCTTGTCACAACTTGAGAAGAAATCACAATAACCAAAAATTAAGTCTCAATAAGCTCTTGAATTTTACTTTTGTCCATCATTGCAACGAACGTCACAGATGCGTTATTATTTGTTGGTGTATACAACAAGAGTTCTTTATTATTAGCAGAGATCAACAAGCTCATAGACATGGTCCACAAGACCTACAGAGATCACCTCAGGGACAAGACCTGAGAAAAGAAGAAACAGAAGCATCAGCAGGCCAGGCAGTTCATTCAACAGAAGCTTCGGCTGGTGAAGAACGATTGGTGGGAAAAGAAAGCAGAAAGTCCGCAAGCTGCGGCTGATCTCAACCACATGAAGACATTTCACGCGGGCCTTCGCACCATCTATGGACCAAAGACTACTGGTCTAAACCCAATCGTGTTTCTGACCAAAGCACACTGCTGACAGATGAGACTGGCATCCTTGCTCGCTGGGCTGAGCACCTCAATGCTCTCTTAAACAGAGACTCGGCAGTATCTGAAGAAGCAATCGCAGTGCTCTCCAACTGCCAGCGAAGGAATCTCTGGTTGACCCACCCTCCAGTGCAGATATTGTGAAGGTTCTGAAGCAGACTACGCCCGGGAAAGCACCAGGAGCAGATGGAATTCCAGCTGACATCTTCGAGAATGGAGGCGAGGTACTCCTGGAAAAGCTGACAACCTCTTCCAGTCCATATGGGGAAAGGGAGAAGTGCCCCAAGACCCCAGAGACGCCTCTATTGTACGCATCTACAAGGGGAAGGATGATAATGCGTCCAGTGACGATCTTCGTGGGATTTCCCTCTTGTGTCATCGAAGGAAAGATTCTTGCTAGGGTCATCTTGAACAGACTTGTCACCCACGTAGCAGACTCTGTCGTTCCTGAATCACGGTACGGGTTTGTGCAGGCAGGAGCACAACCGACATGGTGTTTGCTGTTCGCCAGCTACAGGAGAAGTATCGTGAGCAGAACAAGGAGCTCCACATGATGTCTGATGATCTCATGAAGGCCTTCGACACCGTTAATTGGACTGGCTTGTGGAAGTCCTTCACAAGTTTGGTTGCCTGGAAACTTAGATCTCACTGATCGTTTCATTCCATGATGGCATGCAGGCGAGGGTGCAAGAAAAGAGATTCATTTGAACCATTCCTGGTGAAAAACGGAGTGAAACAGGGATGCGCTTTAGCTTCCACCCTCTTTTCCGTTCTGTTTGCTGCAATGCTGATTGATGCATTCCGGTACTGTGACAAGAGGATATACATCCAGTTTGTTCAGATGGCAAACTCTTTAATCTTCGACGACTTCAGGCCAAGACTCGACTATTTAATGTGCCTCTGAATGAGTCCCTCTTTGCTGATGACTGTGCACAGGCCACGCGCTCCCATGAAGACAGACATCCAGTGCATCGCAAATCGTTTTGCAAGAGCCTGTCAACGCTTTGGACTTTCGTCACAGCGCTCATGTGTCCATTTGTCAACCATTATTTGAGTGCTTTGTCTGTCTGTCTGTCTGCCTATCTTTTTCTGCCCGAAAACTTCTAATCAGGTGATCTTCAAGTTCTCTCTCTCTCTCTCTCTCTCTCTCTCTCTCTCTCTCTCTCTCTCTCTCTCTCTCTCTGCCCGAAAACTTCTAAGCAGGTGATCTTCAAGGTCTGTTGAAGATTTGCCCCACCTTCTCCCTTTGGTTTGTGCAACAAGTGTGGTCTGTCTGTACATAATGGTTGGGTACCACACCTGATCCTTTTTTCACCCTGAGATCCTGCAGGCTTCTTCTCCATTTCCGGGCGATGGTGACTCGGTGTACATGATCGTCTGTTTTTTCCATCTTGCGATGTTCCATGTTGTTTTTGTTGATTTCCTTGCGGTGGAATAAAGTTTATCCGATGGTTTTAGGCTGTACACTGACGGCTGAATGTCAATTAGGGTAAATATTCTATTCTGTCGTATGGATTTGAAAATGAACGAAAAGGGGTAGACCCACAATTGTTCAAGTTACTTATCTCCTTTTGACAAACTGGTTAAATGCTTTGTTGTTGTTTTTTTTTCTATACAGTTTCGAATCAAGACTTATTATCTCTGGATATTGCTTCCCAAATCCTCCAGACACTCAGATCAAACAAGTACAGAAAATGTGTTTTAACTTTGTATGGGACGAAAAAACGGATACAATCCAGAGAAAGTACTCTGTACACAATATGAAAGAAGGAGGCGTTGGTATTCCTGAGATCAAGACATATATAGAGGCATTAAAATTAGCTTGACTGAGAAAGATCATAGTTCAACCACCAAAGTGGATTCATATAACAAGACTTTTATGTCCAGAAATTAATTTGATACAAAGTTACGGACCCAAACGATTTGAACCGAACATGTCTAACCAGTTTTGGACAAATGTCTTCTCAGCGTATGTAAAATTTTGTAGACAAATTGAACGTAAGGACGGAAATGAGCTGTTAGCTGAACCAATCTTTTATAATAATAAATTTAAGATTGCTAATGAAGTCTTTTATTACAAAGATTGGGCACAGAGAAAAGTTGTATTCATCAAAGACCTTGTACACAGCAATGGAGAATTCTTAAGTTACAGAGCTTTCTCACACAAGATCAATAGCAAAGTAAATTTCTTAAAATACATGAGTTGTTTACAAACAATTAAACAGTATAAAAGAACAAGACAAATTGTCATTAACGATAATGTAGGCGACTCCTGTACAAAGGCAATACGTTCGATAATCTGTGTATCCAAAGGAACTAAAAGGTACTATAATATCCTACTTAATAAAATAGAAATTCTAAACATTAAACCTTTTGTGCACTGGGTAGAAAAACTTAGTATACCAGTTTGACTGGGAAAAGGTTTTTTAAAAAAAAGTTAAGAGAATATCGGAAATAAAACTAAAGTGGTTTCAACTCAGAATATGTCACAGAATTTTAGTGACAAATACCGTTTTAAAGAAGATGGGAAGAGTAACAGTGACATGTGCAATTTTTGTAACCAAGAAAAAAAAATACCATCCAACACTATCTATATAACTGTGACTTTTCTCGTTCTTTTTGGATAGAGCTACAACTAATTCTGAGAGAAAAACTGTGCAACTTGTCACAGGCTGTCATTTAACATCGAACTGATTCTCTTTGGCATTGAATACAACACAAAAACAGATGAAATTATTGACCTTATAATTCTACTGGGAAAATTCTACGTATATAAATGCAGAATGAACAAAAACTAAGACCATCAGTGCAAACATTCTTTAAAGAATTAAGATTAAGATATCAAATGGAAAAATACTCTCATAATCTGGAAATGAATCGCTTTGATTTTGAACAAAAATGGAGTCAGTACACACATTTATTAGAACACTGAATAAGGGTAATTATGATCCCGAGTCACAATTACAAAAAAAAAACGAAGAAAAAAAAAGAAGAAAAAAAAACTTACTTAGAACAAAAATCAGTTTCAGGACTTCTTCATATTAAGAACAGGATGAGATTCAATATAAAACTAAGGTCAGTTTAAGGCTGTTAAGAAATCATGTCAAGATGTGGATTAAGGTCGGTCAATAAAGTAGATTGAAAGAAGCATGGATTAAATTGACATTCTCAAAAAAAAGAGCAGGTTTTAGCTTTAGCTTAAGGTCAAGTTGAGGATGTTCAGAGCTGAAGTCACCTAAAGGTCGAACCAATATTGTATGAAGATCTGGTTTCAGGGCCGGTCGTATAGTATTACAAAGGAGCACGCCACTGAACAGATTGTTTCGGATTGATTGTATTTTTATTGTACTGTGTTGTATTATGCTGCACTGCATAGTATGCCCTTACGTTATATCAGAAAGGAAATTACGTGCAGACAGATTTAATTGAAATTGTATTGTGCTTGATTTGTTTTTGTTTGTTTGTTTGATTTCGGCTTCGATGTTTTCTTTCTTTTTTCTGTTTTGTTTTTGTGAGTCAGATGTTTGTGGGTGCGACTTACGGAGGTGCTGCTGACGTGCTGAATCTGCGCTCTGTCCTCTTCTTGCGCACCTGTAATCTCCAAATGTTTGATACAAAAACAAAAAAAAATAAGTGATTGCTCGTTCAAAAAAAAAAAAAAAATTCACATAAGCTTTATATCGGAATTTCGAATCAGAACTGAACTTCGGCCCAAGGGAATCGGGATTTCCTAGAGCTTGAAAACAGAAAAAGTTGGGATTTTCCTGTGTTTTTACACAGAAAAGAAGGGCTTTTGTCTGAGGGAGTCGGGATTTTCCTGTGTCTGATGTAGAAAAAACAAAACTTACACAGCAAAAGGAGTCGGCATTTTTACGCCTCCAACAAGAGAAATGTACTTATTGGCGGGGCCTGTGTGGGGTGGGAGTGGTCTTTTCACTTACCTCATTGCAAAATACGACTTGTAACCTGGAGATTCAGGATTTTCTTATGCCTCACAGCTAAGGCTGATCAACACCAACGTCAAGTCCGTGTTATTGTACGGTTCGCAGACTTGGAGACGCACAAAGAGCCTGGACAGCAAGTTGCAAGTCTTCAGATGGCCGGAGCGAATCTCCAACGAGAAACTCATGCGCCGGACGAAGCAAGACCCAACCACCAAGAGTATCCACATGAGCAAGTGGGGTTGGGTTGGACACACCCTGCGTAGAGGACGGGCCCACATCCCACGCCACGCCTTGGACTGGAACCCACATGGGAAGCGGAAGAGGGGACGACCAGTCACCACCTGGAGAAGAACTCTACAGGCAGAACTCAAGTTCACCAACATGACCTGGGGTGAAGCCAAGAGAACAGCCCAGGACAGAGCGAGAAGGAGATCTGCAGCGCGGGTCCTGTGTTCCGATCAGAACGAAGAGGACTAAGTCGAGTCAAATCACATTCAGAAACAGGATTTATGGTCAGGGGAATCAGGGGTTTCCCGTGCTTCACAGGAAAGAACAAATTATCGCAAGGAAGTCAGAATTCACTTGGGACTCTCATGGATAAATAAGGACTTAAAGGTAAGGGCAGCCAGAATTCTCTGCTTCACGTGTAGAGACACGCCGCCATTGCCTGTTCAACAGTGATTAGTGTTACAGTTGCAGTTGAATCAGTAGCGCGCGCGCGCGCGCGCATGTGTGCGTATGTGTGGTGTGTGTGTGTGTGTGTGTGTGTGTGTGTGTGTGTGTGTGTGTGTGTGTGTGTGTGCGTGCGTGTGTGCGTGTGTGCATGCGTGAGCGCGCGTATGTGTGTATGTGCATGCATGTTGTGCATGTGTGTGTGTGCGTGTGCGTGTGTGTGTGTGTGTGTGTGTGTGTGTGTGTGTGTGTGTGTGCAACGTGTATGCGTGCGCGCGCGCACACGCGCGCGCGCGCGCGCGCGCGCGCGCGTGTGTGTGTGTGTGTGTGTGTGCGTGCATGCGTGAGTTTGTGTGCATATATGTATACGTACGTGAATGCGTCGTGTGTGTGTGTGTGTGTGTGTGTGTGTGTGTGTGTGTGTGTGTGTGTGTGTGTGTGTGTGTATGTGTGTGTGCATGTGCGTGAGTGTGTGTACGTGCACACGCACGCGCGCGCCTGTGTGTGCGTCTGTGTGTGTGCATGTGCATGCGTGCGCGCGCGTTTGTGAGTGTGTTTGTTTGTTTGCGTATGTGTACGTGCGTGCGTGCGTGCGTGTGTGTGTGTGCGTGCGCGTGCGCGCGTGCGTGCGTGCGTGCGTGCGTGCGTGCGTGCGTGCGTGCGTGTGTGTGTGTGTGTGTGTGTGTGTGTGTGTGTGTGTGTGTGTGTGTGTGCGTGTGTACATGTGCGTGTGTGGTGTATTATAAGTTGTAATTGCTGAAGAAGCACCACTGGCAGAAGAAGTAAACAGCACCATTAAGTTTCAGAGTCAGCAAAGATGACTCAGACAAGGCGGGCCGCTTACCAAAATGTCAAGGTTGCCTGCATTGGTCCCACCCCTCCCCCTCTCCTCCCTTCCCCGAAACCCGGCATTTCTTCCTCTTTGGCCTCACCGCCCTCATCCTCCAAGACGAACGAAAGGAAGATGAAAACAGGTGTGTATTATCGTCCCTGTGCCGACTGGGAACGTCATTGAGCTCTTCGTGTCACGCATCTTTCACAGTTGCTTTTTCGTCATGTTCTGGAGAATGGGAGGTGATGAGCATGGGGAGAGAGAAAGAGAGTGAGAGGGATTGAGTGAGTGAGTGAGTGAGAGAGAGAGTGAGATAGAGAGAGAATTTTGCTGTTCTTTTTACATGCACTGACAGAGAGAGGAGAGAAAGAGAGAGAGAGAGAGAGAGAGAGAGGAGAGAGAGAGAGAAGAGAGAGAGAGGAGATCGACAGACAGAAGACAGACAGACGAGACCGACAGAACAGGGGAACCGAGACATACACAGAGACACAGAGAGAGAGAGAGACAGACATGATCTGTTTTTCCCTCAAGCCCACAAAGGAGGGAGAGAAGAAAGAGAGAGCGGAGAGAGAGAGAGAGAGAGAGAGAGAGAGAGAGAGAGAGGGGAGAGAGGAGCGAGAGAGAGGAGAGGACCGGACGAGTGAGAGGATGGAAAGAGAGTTGCTTTTCAGTACCTGGAGGAGAGAGAGAGAGAGAGGAGCGGGAGAGAGAGAGAGATGGATAGAGAGATGAGGAGACAGAGAGATGAGAGGAGAGAGAGGCAAGAGAGTTGAGAGAGGAGCTGAGAGAGAGAAGAGAGAGGAGAGGAGAGAGAGAGAGAGAGACCAGAGAGAGTAGAGGAGATGAGAGAGGAGGGGGGAGAAGGGGAGAGGTGCGAGCGAGTGAGATAGAGAGAGAGTTGGCTGTTGACACAGGAGGAGATGGAGAGAGAGATGAGAGAGAGAGGAGAGAGGAGGAGAGAGAGAGAGAGAGAGAGGAGAGAGAGAGAGAGAGGAGAGACAGAGCAGACAGAGGGAGACAGAGGAGAAGAGACAGACACAGAGAGCTGGAGAGGAGAGAGAGAGGGCGGAGAGGGAGGGAGAGCTGTTTTCTCCCCCTGAGGAGAGAGAAGAGGAGAGAGGGGAGAGGAGAGGAGAGGGGAGAGAAGAAGAGAGAGAGAGCGAAGAGGAGAGAGAGAGAGAGAGAGAGTGATGAGGAGGAGAGGATCGCCGAGAGAGAGAAGCGAGAGAGGAAGGATGAAAGGAGAGGAGGAGGGTTGGGGAGAGAGAGGAGAGGAGGGAGGAGAGGAGAGAAGAGGAGGGGAGAGAGGAGAGAGGAGAGAGGAGGAGAGATGACGAGAGAGCGTGGGCGGCGAGAAAGAGAGAGAGGGAGATGAGCGAGTATGATAGGGCAGCGGAGAGAGTTTTGACGAGAGGGAGGAGAACGAGGCTGAGAGAGAGGGAGAGAGAGAGGAGCGAGAGAGAGGAGAGAGAGAGAAGAAGGAGAGAGAGAGAAGAGAGAGGCGGAGGAAGCAGACGAAGAGAGAGGAGGTGACAGGGAGAGAGAGGTGAGAGAGCGGGAGAGCGAGAAGAGACCGGAGGAGGAGAGGAGGAGAGGAGTGAGGAGTGGTGAGAGAGAGAGGAGGGGGGGGGGAGATGATGACTCAGGAATGCTTGAAGGACATGAAAAACCTAAACCATTCATGAGTCATTTTGTTTTATTCTAGTACTCTAGGCATTGGGGTGTTAATACAACCCGTTAAAAACTACTCTCATGAATCAGTATACCCAATGCACTCCTTCAAAAAAATGGGCCTCGTTTAGTGATGTTTGATGTACAAAAGGACACGCTTTATCTAGGATTCCATCACCATATCTATGTACTTCATTGTTGATTGGTAGAACATTGAATCTTATTTGTGCTATACACATTCGTATGACACTTGCACTTCTGCTTTTCAAAAATCACTTTGCAAGATCGACAACTCTCAACCTTTCTCTCTATTGAAAAGCTACATGTCATTCTTGTGTAAACATAGGCTATCTACTTGTTTCTGCTTAAACACTTAAGATTTTTAAAAAGCATATCTATTCCCAGCACCTTGTCGCAACTAAACTAGATTGAAACCTGAGAGAGAGAGAGAGAGAGAGAGAGAGAGAGAGAGAGAGAGAGCGAGAGAGAGAGAGAGAGAGAGAGAGAGAGAGAGAGAGAGAGAGAGAGAGAGAGAGATGTATTTTACGTTCGTCCTTTTTTCAACATCAGTAGTGTTTCCTGAACTCCAGCGTGAAATGACCTAGACCTGTCTACTGACTCAACCGCAACCATAACACTGATCACTGTTCTTAACCGCTCACCGGCAGTGGCTCCGTGGGGGCTCTACACGTGATGAATGTTGCTGCGACTTTCTCCCACTCTGAGGCTGGTGGACAGGTGCCCGGACTGCAGGAGAAACTCTTCCTGGTTCACTCAGCAGCCGGCGCCCGGGATGCCGGTCCTCCAAACTTTTTCTCTTAGTTAGCCCCCGTGCAGCATTCTTTGAAAGGTGGTCTTGGACACTGCTGCACATCACTTCAGCTTTCTCTTCAAGTTCCTAGATGTGGTCAAATGGTCTTTACAATGACTCAAATGCTGCCTGACGATTCCGCGGACTTTGTCGGTCGTTAGTGACATGTGTAGTAGAGGAACAGATACCTCGTGCTTGATTTTTGAAGCGTTTCGTCTCCATGGTTTTGATGGATCTTTTGTAGCTCTGCTGTCAGAAGAGATGACGTACGAAGTGCTGTCAACTTTTCATTCGGCATCGCGATAACTTGTCAGGAGACAATCATTTGTTGCTGTTTTTCCCCTAGCAAGATGATTTTAGATGTTCCCTCTCTCTGCTCATCCAGACTCGCTGCTCGATTATGGCGTCGTCACTGAAGACGCTTTAGAATATCTAATTAATATTCATGATTTTTTTTTTCTGAAAGAGAAATGAGAAAGAGGCAAATGCATGTTCAATTATTTGATCAAATTATTGTAGTTTTTCAGGGAAAAAGGCCTCATGTACAATTTTACGCCTTTTGTTTTATCTAAAACTTTATTTTGTAGTTGTGTAACCTGGGAACAAAGCTCGTTTTCTTTAACATGCAACATGATTAAGTATTACGAATGAATTCATAGTCCATTTGATACTACCCAACAGAGGTAAACTAAAGAAAGAACGGAAGAGAAATAAATAAAAACAATTGTTACCTGGCGTGATTAAACTACCAATGAAAATTACCACCTGCCTCAGACACTTAAAAAAAAAAGACAGAG
>JADBJO010000242.1:275000-290000 GCA_016801955.1 Conus betulinus | reverse complement strand
CCTTCAGGCCGGGCAAGGTTTTAACCAGTAATTTTTTTTTTTTTAATCTCACTCACACCCAATTCGCATATTGCAAAGTTTCGGTTTATTCATAAAACCTTTCTAAAGCATACAACCATAGGCCTACCTGTAAAACCTGTATCAAGCATAAAACCGTATGCGTACTTATCTCAAGACATGTGAGCTTCTGTTCTTTTGTATATCACTAAGGTATATCAAGCTAGGCAGGAAAGGTAGTCATGAACAATCAGAATTATTTAGTTGTTCTTTTAAATGTAAAACGAAAAATGAATACTTGTGTAGATTCCATTTGCCCGTTTACTGAAACGCCGACTTACGTTCTGCCTTGTCCTATCCCTTGTCTGGTTTGTTCGTGAATGAGTCTGAAGAACTTTCTCATCTCACATCATGCTACGTACTTTCATTTACTTCACTTTTGGTCTGAATCTCTGTTCATGTGAATCTCTTGCGCTCTGTCTGTCTGTCTGTCTGTCCCCCCCCCCCCTCTCTCTCTCTCTCTCTCTCCCTCTCTCTCTCTCTCTTCTTCTCCTTCATCATTCCCAGTTCTAGGCTACAACCTTAGAGTCAGAACATTGGAGCGTTGGCAAATTTGATATATGTACCTAGCAGTAACGGTATTGACGATGACACGGAACTCTCAACCATTCATCACACGTGGTGCCAGATTGTAAACATTCCCCAAAATTGTCATGTAAATTTAAAACATCCCCTAAGCTACGGACAGAAAAAAAACCCATCTTCCGTACGCCTTTGAGCAAAACTCAACGTCACCAACCACTTTGGCGCACAAAATCGATTAAACAGTACCAGAAACGTTGAAGCCTTGTTAGTCAAGACTGACACCCTTCTCTCCATCCGTTCACGTGCCCGCTTTTTTTCAAAGTGGGTGCGCACACACACACACACACACGCACGCACGCACGCACGCGCGCATACACACGGACTCACACACATACGCACAAACAGACACACGCACGCACGCGCTTATACACACACACACACACACACACACACACACACACACACACACACACACACACACACACGTGAGTGTCGGTCAACACACGGCACTCCTTTTGTTACTTCCTCCACCCCCCCACCTCTTTTTTTTCTCTTTTTTTTTCAGTTGAGATCTCGCCCCTCCTCCCCCCCCCCCAAAAAAAAAAAATCAAAAAGGAAAGAAAGTGGGGTGGGGGGGGGGTGGGTGGGGGGGGGGAAGAATAAAAAAAAAATGGCTCACCTTCCAGAACAGCTCATCACAAAAACGCCTGTCACCCAAGGCGTGTGCAGGCAGGGTAGCCGCCCGCCGGCCTTGAACTCATTTCCAGACAGGCGGTGTACCGTGACCAGTTGGGGAGGGGGGGGGGGGGGGGGGGGGGAAGAAGAACTGTTGAGGAGGGGGAGGAGGAAACTGAAAGAAGGGGATGTGAAGGAGGGGGTAAGGGAGAGGGGAGGGGCACGGGGAGGGAAGGACAGAGGGGTGTGGCTACTTAGAGCATGACCTATGACCTGACCTAGTTTGGACTGTCTGGGTTTCGCCGCTGCCCAGTGTCTGTCAAGTCAGCAGACAACCGTTTTAAAACTGACTGACTGGTCGGCCGATGAGACTCGCATGCCAGTCGGGTGTATGTCTGTAGTTAAAGACAGACTGACCATGGAGTGGTTCGTGTGTTTCTAGAATTAACTGGATCCTCCCTCCCTCCCTCCCCTCCCCCTCCACCCCCATCCTGCTCCCACAAACCTGTCCGCGTTTCCATGTGTCTGTCTGAGTCAGTAAATTGTCTGCATCTGCCTTTCTGCGCATTCCCACCCGACCTGTTTGTCTGTCTCTCTGTCTGCCTGTCTCAGTCTGACTAAAGAAAGTGGACCGCTCAAACTCTGATCGGGTCATGCCGGCGTTATTTTTCCGTACCGCTGTTCCCCTAGTGCCACTAGTACTGACACATGGCATCTGGTATACGTCACCAGCACGCTAATTCAGGTTTAGGGTTAAGGCTAAGGTTAGTTAAGGTTAGGGTGGGGGTAGGCTTCGGGTTAAGGAAAGTGTATAGCAACAGTTGTTAGGTTTTCCTAGGTAAGGGTGTTGTACGTGCGTGGGTGGCGTCCGTGGCAACAGCGGCACGGGGGAAACAATGTAGCCTACGCTCCCGCGTTCACTCTCTGTCCAGTGTTTCTTGTCGTCCGTTTGCAAGCCCCCCCCCCCCCCCCCCACCCTCCTCTCTCTCTCTCTCTCTTTCTTTCTGTCTCCTCCACCCTCTCTCTCTCTCTCTTTCTGTCTCCCTCCACCCTCTCTCTCTAACACACACACACAGACGCACGCGCGCGCGCGCGCACACACACACACACACACACACACACACACACACACACACACTCGCACACACACACACGCGCGCGCGCGCGCAAGCACGCACGCATGCACACACACAGACACACACAGACAGACACACACACACACACACACACACACACACACACACACACACACACACACACACACACACTTAGATGTTACAGTCAGAATGTGTATATTTATTCAGTTATGACAGGATGGAACATTTTCCGTTATCATATGGTTTACCGACACCACCTGGTCTGAAAATTGGTCATATGTTGTGGATCAGTATAACAGGTTCTGATTAACGCAATGTTGCGCTCCTCAGCAAAGTGTACTCTGGATATCTCACTGCGATACCTCCCAGCATGCCGAGCTGTCAAGACGATGCCTAACGTGAGGTCAACTCATACATAACAACACGGCAGGACCACACAACTGGTTACAGACCTACATTTTTCTTTCGTTCATGATAGTGTGAGTGATCACGGTACCACTATGGAAGCAGCACTCTGTCTTCATAATCCGAGAATACCTATTTTCGGAAGAAAACGGCTTTATTCTAAAAAAAAAAAAAAGCAAAAGCAAAACAAAAAAGGGGAGTGGGGTCGTTAACCTGTTATCTCCGAGGGTCACATCTGTTTTTTTATTATGATAATAGCTGTGTTCTGTGTTTCCCCAGGGGAACACAAGTGTCTTCCCTCTTTTCAAAGTGAAGACATTTGTCATCGGCCTTATCCCCAGTTTCACGGCGACTGTTTTCCCTATTCTCGTGTGGCAAAACAGTTGTTAACCTTGGATAAAACAAAGACAACAGGAAACCAGCTGTGACCTTCGGGATCGCATCTACTGACCTTTCCATCTCTGCCGACCCAACGTCTACAGCCGATAATTCATGTTTTACTCTCATGACAACAGCTACAACATTTTCCCCGCGATGAATACCCGTTTTCTTCAGGAGATCAAGAATAACGATTAAAAAAAAAAAAAAAGGGGGGGGGGGGGGGGGGGGAGGAAGGGGGGAAACATGTTTCACCCCTCAGAGAAAACAGAAAATAAACATTTATTAACGTGGAAAAGACAAGGAAAACAGTTGTAACCTGTGATTTACTAGAAAAATAGTTGTGTTCCTATTGTATAGAGACTCTTGTCCGTCTCTTCGCCATTTTCCTCGAGGTTAATAGTCATTTCCTTTAGGAAACTAGCTTCTATCACCTTCAGACACAAGTGTGCACACAACAGGGCTCTGCTCTTCGCTTCCTCTCAGTGATGTTGATAAACAGAACATCATGAAAAGAATATTTGCTATATGTTAATCTAAACAATGGCTCTCTGCGCGTGCATTTAAAATGGTCACAAAAGGCGTGTACGTAAACACACTCACTCACTTACTCACACACACACAGGCAAGCACGTCCGCGCACGACGCATGATTCACCGAGACTACCAATGAAATAAAATGGTGATGATTGGGAATCCGAAAGCTTTTGGAAGCAGCAATGTAGTTGGTTTTTTTTTTTTTAACTTTTTTAATTCGTTTTAATCAACGTACAAAAACATAACAACATTTGTACATAAAGAGTAATTTTTTTTTTTTTACCAAACATACACAAAGAAAAAAAAGGGCTATGAAAAAAAAGGAAACACACACACACACACACACACACACACACACACACACACACACACACACACACAGATATACACGTACACGTACATCCATGTAACGAACAGCTTTCGATTAATATATAGATGTAAACAGCGACATCAGCAAGAATAAAGACATTTGTATACATGTATGTTCGAATTGTCGATGCACTCTAAACACTGTAGTCGTTGATGAATCCAACCCAAAGTATTGTTTTATCAATGCAACATTTACAGGAGAAAATATCACTTTACATAATTATAATTTTCATATTTCTTTCGTCTTTTTTCCTTCTTTCTCTCCCCCCCCCCCCCCCCCCCCTTTTTTTTATATTTTTTTTTTTTCTTCTCATGCCGTTTCTTTAAGTGGTAAATATGGTAACCATCTTGTTTTAAAAAACATGTCCATTCCAACTTATGTTCCTAGCCAACCGGCTCCCCCCCCCCCCCCCCCCCCCCCGACCCCTCCCTACCCTCCGTCTCTTCCTCCCTGGGAAAACAGACGGTTTCGGAGTTGTTCACGTCATGCTCGGGTCATGTTCGTGCGACAAGCAGATAATGCAATATGTACATACATATATGTCTGCAACAATCTAGTCGAAGTCACCCCCCTTTCGATGAAACAGTTCATCTCCATGGATGCAACGCTGACGTCCGCAGCATGTCCGCCGGAAGCACGCACAAAACGCAGTGCATGACGCTGTACAAGCCACACGCCACAATTAGGATTTTGCTCTAAATCACTATGTAATCTATGTAAGTATTTTGAGACCTTGTGTAAGTTTGAGCCAGCATTTGATATCAAACTGATAATTGATCAAAAGAACACTCCACCCCCCCCCCCCCCCCCCCCCCATCCCCCCCCCCCCCCCATCTATCGTTTCACTTGATTGTTTGGATTTCCACCGATGACATAATTCACGGTCTTCAAATCCATGACCTTCCCCTTAGCTGACGTCTTATTTCAGGCCTTCTCACTTCACCCGTGACCATATCTCTAGGCCAGCAGGAGTCCCCCAAATAGTCCCCTTCAGTTCCTTTTATTCTGTGTGCCTGGAACTACCTGACATGTGACCTGATGGCCACATGAAAGAAAAGAAGGTAAATCAACTTTCAGATACAATGAAAATTATCAAAACGATCTAATTGTGCCTGTTTATAAATACTCGAATCATTAAGCAAGGCCTTGGCGCATTAATTCATGGTGTGCAGCCTGTGCAAAGGCAACAGACTTACCGGGGACATCAGCCCAGATTGTAAACAGAGACGTCGATCGTGACCATGGAATTATGAGCAAAAGACCAAAACACAACCACCCGTACAATCACGCAGTAGTTGCTTTTTGTTTTGCTGTCACATTTAAAGCCAACCCTCGGCGGTCACGATTAGGCAATTCTCACACTGCTCGTTCAGACCCACGCAGCCACACCCGGAGCGTCCTGTCCGAACTGGACGTTCACAGGGAGCGGTCAGGGTCAGATCTTTATGAGACAGCCCCCCGAGGAAGATACTGCACAACTGCAGTCACTTTGGTGAGAATACTGAATACTGAATGACTGTGCAAGAAAAAATGTCAGTTGAGTGAAAATAGTAAGGAAACGGGCCTACCGATATAGGTTCGAAGCGATGTCGTATGTTATCATCATCATCATCATCATCATCATCATCATCATGGTTAGCATATTTATTTCAAGTGTATTTTTAATATGTTTAAGATGTTATGGTTTGTAGTTTTAACTTTTCTTTTCAGCCATAGTTGTCCTTTCAGGACTATGTGTAGCCATTGATTTACTTGAAGAAATTAATGTGGAGAGATCAGACAGAAAAATCACTATGTTTTGTGTTTTTGCAGACGATTTTTCTTTTGGCTTGAGACCCTTGGTTTTGTTCTGGTGGTTATTACTGTGGTTCTTATTTAACTCCAAAAGGCTCTTAAGACTCATAAAGATTAAAAACTTCTAAAATCACTCTAAAAATTCTGTAAAACTCTAAAAACTTCTCTGGATCTCAGCTGTGTTTTTTATATTTCCATGTGGTTGGGTATGGATAGGCCATACTGTTGGAAAGGAATATTTTGGGCTGATCTGGGAAAGTTTTGTTTCTTTTTGTTCTCCTTCATTTATTCTGGCTTAGTTAGTTCCTATTATTCAAATAAACGCTTTTTTTTGTTTTACTCTGTTTGTGGACTCCAGTCTGTTATAGTGGAAATTTGGTTGAGTAGTTAGAAACAAAGATACTTAACAAGCACGCACCTCACCCAAAATTGTAACCAAAGGACACGGGTTACACCATCATCATCAACATCATCATCGTCGTCAACGTCGTCGTCGTCGTCACCATCATCATCATCATCATCATCATCGTCGTCGTTGTTGTCGTCGTTACCATCATCATCATCATCATCATCATCATCATCATCATCATCGTGGTCCTTTCATAACTATTACATGCTGACGTGAGCCAGGCCCGGAGATACGAACAACTGCTGTGTTGGTAAAGAAAATATCAGTAAAACGTAACATACAGGGGGGAATCGCAATGCAGCACAGTGCTAAACCCTCCAGGCTCTGATCTCACCAATGACGCAAGAGGGCACGGGCTCTCATTTTAATAATTCAATTGCAACCGCGGGGATTGAACACGTCACATAATATATATGTATAATAAAAGTGCAGTAGACGTGATGGAAAGACCAATATTTTTGGTCACCCGTGACGCAAAACAAGATCCAACTCAGTGACCGATTTAGCGGAAAGATCGATATCACAGACGACTTCGAAACCACGTCGAAATTTCCTCAATAATTAAAACATTTTTCCTAACTACAAGTAATTCTTAACGTTCGAGTTATCTGTCACACTAAACAAAATCAAAATCTGTCTTACACGGGGACATTAGAGAGAGAGAGAGAGAGAGAGAGAGAGAGAGAGAGAGAATGTGTTTTATTCTCCATTCAGTACTTAAGCCCTTTAGATAAGGGGGCATGTTTACCTTCTTCCACCCGCTACCGCTCGCCCAAAACATTCCGACAACTTCCTCCCCCCCCCCCCCCCCCCTCCTCCCTCAACCCCACCCCATCTCTAATCCCTCTCACACACTTAAGCACACGGCAGCAGTTTAGTTTGACCAACATTTTAATGATTATACATATCACTAATTGTTTCTTTTTCAGTTTTCTTTTTTTTTTTTTTTTTTCAAATGTTTATAGCTTGTGATATGACTTTCACTAGATCTATTATCATGTTTTCAGTGTTCCTCGAGAAAACATTTGCAATACGATTCTGGTCAGTAATATGAGAAGGAGAGTCAAGCACAGTACGCTGCTTTCGGATATGTTTGCAAGCTGTGCAGTAATGAACTTCATTTTCGGTTTCTTTTTCACACGACGAATAATTACCATCAGCCTGTTTTTAATCAGAAACCATAGTTTGCAGCTATTACGCCCAGTAACCCTTAGCCGGAATCTTATAAGGTTATATCAGTGCCATTTATTTATTTGTAATTAAAGACAAGCTTCTTCCTTGATGCAAGACGTTCTTAAAAGAATAACACGATTTATATTTCTCTCTTTTTTTTTCTAATGCTGAATGCCAGTTTCGCAAATTACACGAAATAAGCCTGCCTTTAAACTGAGCATGAAAACTATATTCACTTCTGACTTCTTAAACATCAACACTACACCAAATCCATTTTCAACAGAACGTTCTGCACATTGGTTACCCACGGGATTGCATTCGATTAAGCAAATCTAAGGCCAGTTCTGTTCTTCTGGCCCCCTGCCAGAATAACTTATGTTCCTAGCCAACCGGCTCCCCCCCCCCCCCCCCCCCCCCCCCCGCGACCCCTCCCTACCCTCCGTCTCTTCCTCCCTGGGAAAACAGACGGTTTCGGAGTTGTTCACGTCATGCTCGGGTCATGTTCGTGCGACAAGCAGATAATGCAATATGTACATACATATATGTCTGCAACAATCTAGTCGAAGTCACACCCCCCTTTCGATGAAACAGTTCATCTCCATGGATGCAACGCTGACGTCCGCAGCATGTCCGCCGGAAGCACGCACAAAACGCAGTGCATGACGCTGTACAAGCCACACGCCACAATTAGGATTTTGCTCTAAATCACTATGTAATCTATGTAAGTATTTTGAGACCTTGTGTAAGTTTGAGCCAGCATTTGATATCAAACTGATAATTGATCAAAAGAACACTCCACCCCCCTCCCCCCCCCCCCCCATCTCCCCCCCCTCCCCCATCTATCGTTTCACTTGATTGTTTGGATTTCCACCGATGACATAATTCACGGTCTTCAAATCCATGACCTTCCCCTTAGCTGACGTCTTATTTCAGGCCTTCTCACTTCACCCGTGACCATATCTCTAGGCCAGCAGGAGTCCCCCAAATAGTCCCCTTCAGTTCCTTTTATTCTGTGTGCCTGGAACTACCTGACATGTGACCTGATGGCCACATGAAAGAAAAGAAGGTAAATCAACTTTCAGATACAATGAAATTATCAAAACGATCTAATTGTGCCTGTTTATAAATACTCGAATCATTAAGCAAGGCCTTGGCGCATTAATTCATGGTGTGCAGCCTGTGCAAAGGCAACAGACTTACCGGGGACATCAGCCCAGATTGTAAACAGAGACGTCGATCGTGACCATGGAATTATGAGCAAAAGACCAAAACACAACCACCCGTACAATCACGCAGTAGTTGCTTTTTTGTTTTGCTGTCACATTTAAAGCCAACCCTCGGCGGTCACGATTAGGCATCTCTCACACTGCTCGTTCAGACCCACGCAGCCACACCCGGAGCGTCCTGTCCGAACTGGACGTTTCACAGGGAGCGGTCAGGGTCAGATCTTTATGAGACAGCCCCCCGGAGGAAGATACTGCACAACTGCAGTCACTTTGGTGAGAATACTGAATACTGAATGACTGTGCAAGAAAAAAATGTCAGTTGAGTGAAAATAGTAAGGAAACGGGCCTACCGATATAGGTTCGAAGCGATGTCGTATGTTATCATCATCATCATCATCATCATCATCATCATGGTTAGCATATTTATTTCACATTGTTTTCATTTTTTTTGTAACATGTGTCTGTTGATTTGCAAGTGTATTTTTAATATGTTTAAGATGTTATGGTTTGTAGTTTTAACTTTTCTTTTCAGCCATAGTGTCCTTTCAGGACTATGTGTAGCCATTGATTTACTTGAAGAAATTAATGTGGAGATCAGACAGAAAAATCACTATGTTTTGTGTTTTTTGCAGACGATTTTTTCTTTTGGCTTGAGACCCTTGGTTTTGTTCTGGTGGTTATTACTGTGGTTCTTATTTAACTCCAAAAGGCTCTTAAGACTCATAAAGATTAAAAACTTCTAAAATCACTCTAAAATTCTGTAAAACTCTAAAAACTTCTCTGGATCTCAGCTGTGTTTTTTATATTTCCATGTGGTTGGGTATGGATAGGCCATACTGTTGGAAAGGAAATATTTTTGGGCTGATCTGGGAAAGTTTTGTTTCTTTTTGTTCTCCTTCATTATTCTGGCTTAGTTAGTTCCTATTATTCAAATAAACGCTTTGTTTTGTTTTACTCTGTTTGTGGACTCCAGTCTGTTATAGTGGAAATTTGGTTGAGTAGTTAGAAACAAAGATACTTAACAAGCACGCACCTCACCCAAAATTGTAACCAAAGGACACCGTCGTCACCATCATCATCATCATCATCATCATCGTCGTCGTTGTTGTGTCGTCGTTACCATCATCATCATCATCATCATCATCATCATCATCATCATCGTGGTCCTTTCATAACTATTACATGCTGACGTGAGCCAGGCCCGGAGATACGAACAACTGCTGTGTTGGTAAGAAAATATCAGTAAAACGTAACATACAGGGGGGAATCGCAATGCAGCACAGTGCTAAACCCTCCAGGCTCTGATCTCACCAATGACGCAAGAGGGCACGGGCTCTCATTTTAATAATTCAATTGCAAACCGCGGGATTTGAACACGTCACATAATATATATGTATAATAAAAGTGCAGTAGACGTGATGGAAAGACCAATATTTTTGGGTCACCCGTGACGCAAAACAAGATCCAACTCAGTGACCGATTTAGCGGAAAGATCGATATCACAGACGACTTCGAAACCACGTCGAAATTTCCTCAATAATTAAAACATTTTTCCTAACTACAAGTAATTCTTAACGTTCGAGTTATCTGTCACACTAAACAAAATCAAAATCTGTCTTACACGGGGACATTAGAGAGAGAGAGAGAGAGAGAGAGAGAGAGAGAGAGAGAAATGTTTTATTCTCCATTCAGTACTTAAGCCCTTTAGATAAGGGGGCATGTTTACCTTCTTCCACCCGCTACCGCTCGCCCAAACCTTCCGACAACTTCCTCCCCCCCCCCCCCCCCTCCTCCCCTCAACCCCACCCCATCTCTAATCCCTCTCACACACTTAAGCACACGGCAGCAGTTTAGTTTGACCAACATTTTAATGATTATAACATATCACTAATTGTTTCTTTCAGTTTTTTCTTTTTTTTTTTTTTTTTTTTCAAATGTTTATAGCTTGTGATATGACTTTCACTAGATCTATTATCATGTTTTCAGTGTTCCTCGAGAAAACATTTGCAATACGATTCTGGTCAGTAATATGAGAAGGAGAGTCAAGCACAGTACGCTGCTTTCGGATATGTTTGCAAGCTGTGCAGTAATGAACTTTTTCGGTTTCTTTTTCACACGACGAATAATTACCATCAGCCTGTTTTTAATCAAGAAACCATAGTTTGCAGCTATTACGCCCAGTAACCCTTAGCCGGAATCTTATAAGGTTATATCAGTGCCATTTATTTGTAATTAAAGACAAGCTTCTTCCTTGATGCAAGACGTTCTTAAAAGAATAACACGATTTATATTTCTCTTTTTTTTTTTTCTAATGCTGAATGCCAGTTTCGCAAATTACACGAAATAAGCCTGCCTTTAAACTGAGCATGAAAACTATATTCACTTCTGACTTCTTAAAACATCAACACTACACCAAATCCATTTTCAACAGAACGTTCTGCACATTGGTTACCCACGGGATTGCATTCGATTAAGCAAATCTAAGGCCAGTTCTGTTCTTCTGGCCCCCTGCCAGAATAACTTATGTTCCTAGCCAACCGGCTCCCCCCCCCCCCCCCCCCCCCCCCCGCGACCCCTCCCTACCCTCCGTCTCTTCCTCCCTGGGAAAACAGACGGTTTCGGAGTTGTTCACGTCATGCTCGGGTCATGTTCGTGCGACAAGCAGATAATGCAATATGTACATACATATATGTCTGCAACAATCTAGTCGAAGTCACCCCCCTTTCGATGAAACAGTTCATCTCCATGGATGCAACGCTGACGTCCGCAGCATGTCCGCCGGAAGCACGCACAAAACGCAGTGCATGACGCTGTACAAGCCACACGCCACAATTAGGATTTTGCTCTAAATCACTATGTAATCTATGTAAGTATTTTGAGACCTTGTGTAAGTTTGAGCCAGCATTTGATATCAAACTGATAATTGATCAAAAGAACACTCCACCCCCCCCCCCCCCCCCCCCCATCTCCCCCCCCCCCCCCCCATCTATCGTTTCACTTGATTGTTTGGATTTCCACCGATGACATAATTCACGGTCTTCAAATCCATGACCTTCCCCTTAGCTGACGTCTTATTTCAGGCCTTCTCACTTCACCCGTGACCATATCTCTAGGCCAGCAGGAGTCCCCCAAATAGTCCCCTTCAGTTCCTTTTATTCTGTGTGCCTGGAACTACCTGACATGTGACCTGATGGCCACATGAAAGAAAAGAAGGTAAATCAACTTTCAGATACAATGAAAATTATCAAAACGATCTAATTGTGCCTGTTTATAAATACTCGAATCATTAAGCAAGGCCTTGGCGCATTAATTCATGGTGTGCAGCCTGTGCAAAGGCAACAGACTTACCGGGGACATCAGCCCAGATTGTAAACAGAGACGTCGATCGTGACCATGGATTATGAGCAAAAGACCCAAACACAACCACCCGTACAATCACGCAGTAGTTGCTTTTTGTTTTGCTGTCACATTTAAAGCCAACCCTCGGCGGTCACGATTAGGCATCTCTCACACTGCTCGTTCAGACCCACGCAGCCACACCCGGAGCGTCCTGTCCGAACTGGACGTTCACAGGGAGCGGTCAGGGTCAGATCTTTATGAGACAGCCCCCCGAGGAAGATACTGCACAACTGCAGTCACTTTGGTGAGAATACTGAATCACTATGTTTTGTGTTTTTTTTCAGACGATTTTTTCTTTTGGGCTTGAGACCCTTGGTTTTGTTCTGGTGGTTATTACTGTGGTTCTTATTTAACTCCAAAAGGCTCTTAAGACTCATAAAGATTAAAAACTTCTAAAATCACTCTAAAATTCTGTAAAAAACTCTAAAAACTTCTCTGGATCTCAGCTGTGTTTTTTTTATATTTCCATGTGGTTGGGTATGGATAGGCCATACTGTTGGAAAGGAAATATTTTGGGCTGATCTGGGAAAGTTTTGTTTCTTTTTGTTCTCCTTCATTATTCTGGCTTAGTTAGTTCCTATTATTCAAATAAACGCTTTGTTTTGTTTTACTCTGTTTGTGGACTCCAGTCTGTTATAGTGGAAATTTGGTGAGTAGTTAGAAACAAAGATACTTAACAAGCACGCACCTCACCCAAAATTGTAACCAAAGGACGGGGGAATCGCAATGCAGCACAGTGCTAAACCCTCCAGGCTCTGATCTCACCAATGACGCAAGAGGGCACGGGCTCTCATTTTAATAATTCAATTGCAACCGCGGGGATTGAACACGTCACATAATATATATGTAATAAAAAAGTGCAGTAGACGTGATGGAAAGACCAATATTTTTGGTCACCCGTGACGCAAAACAAGATCCAACTCAGTGACCGATTTAGCGGAAAGATCGATATCACAGACGACTTCGAAACCACGTCGAAATTTCCTCAATAATTAAAAACATTTTCCTAACTACAAGTAATTCTTAACGTTCGAGTTATCTGTCACACTAAACAAAATCAAAATCTGTCTTACACGGGGACATTAGAGAGAGAGAGAGAGAGAGAGAGAGAGAGAGAGAGAGAAATGTTTTATTCTCCATTCAGTACTTAAGCCCTTTAGATAAGGGGGCATGTTTACCTTCTTCCACCCGCTACCGCTCGCCCAAAACATTCCGACAACTTCCTCCCCCCCCCCCCCCCCTCCTCCCTCAACCCCACCCCATCTCTAATCCCTCTCACACACTTAAGCACACGGCAGCAGTTTAGTTTGACCAACATTTTAATGATTATACATATCACTAATTGTTTCTTTCAGTTTTCTTTTTTTTTTTTTTTTTTTCAAATGTTTATAGCTTGTGATATGACTTTCACTAGATCTATTATCATGTTTTCAGTGTTCCTCGAGAAAACATTTGCAATACGATTCTGGTCAGTAATATGAGAAGGAGAGTCAAGCACAGTACGCTGCTTTCGGATATGTTTGCAAGCTGTGCAGTAATGAACTTCATTTTCGTTTTCTTTTTCACACACGACGAATAATTACCATCAGCCTGTTTTTAATCAAGAAACCATAGTTTGCAGCTATTACGCCCCAGTAACCCTTAGCCGGAATCTTATAAGGTTATATCAGTGCCATTTATTTGTAATTAAAGACAAGCTTCTTCCTTGATGCAAGACGTTCTTAAAAGAATAACACGATTTATATTTCTCTTTTTTTTTTTTCTAATGCTGAATGCCAGTTTCGCAAATTACACGAAATAAGCCTGCCTTTAAACTGAGCATGAAAACTATATTCACTTCTGACTTCTTAAAACATCAACACTACACCAAATCCATTTTCAACAGAACGTTCTGCACATTGGTTACCCACGGGATTGCATTCGATTAAGCAAATCTAAGGCCAGTTTCTGTTCTTCTCTGGCCCCCTGCCCCCCCCCCCCCCCCCCCCCCCCATCCACCACCCCCAGCCTAACCCACCTTCAGCCACTTTCCTGCCCCATTGATTAACAAAACATGAACAATTCTAGACTTCAAAGAGAATTATTTATTGATATCGGAGAATTGCGACATCATGTACGCACGCACGCACGCACGCACGCGCGTGTTTGTACGCGCGCGTGCACACACACACACACACACACACACACACACACACACACACACACACACACACACACACACACACACACATACACGCACGCACACACACACGCATGTACCAGAGAGAGAGAGAGAGAGAGAGAGAGAGAGAGAGAGAGAGAGAGAGCTCTGGCTTCCGTTTCGGCTAACTACGGTCGATTCGGTTCTCACACCTTTCTCCTCCCCCCCCCCCCCCCCCCCCCTTCACCACCCATCCGCTCCTCACTGCCCTCTCACCGCTCCCATCACACCCCCTGTGGGTTTTGTGTTGGTGGTGGTGGTTTTTTTTTTTTTTTTTTTTTTTTTTTTTTTGTAGTTATGTTTCCCTCCTCTCTATCTGTTTCATTTATTTGACGAATTTGCCGGATTTCCTTGGAAGTTCCCTTGACTTCTTTTCCTCCTCTCCTACACCCCCACCCCACCTCACGCACGCCACTCAACCCCCATTCCCTTCCATCTATCCAACCCTCTCACCCCCACCCCCCAAATACCTATCACATCAGTCTTTCCACTTGCCCACTTTACCTACTTCTAGCGCCAAAGGCACCACCTTCCACCCCTCCTCCCCCTTCCTCCCCTCTCCAATCCTGCGGTTTTCTTCCCCCCCCCCCCCCCCCCCCCCCCCACACTCCTGCCCATCTTCCCCGTTCCGCATCGAAACTTCCAATCTCTCGTTCCCTGCATCCCACACAACACCGCTTTATCTCGATCTTTCAGGTTCTGGACTGAATTGAAGCTAGGGTGTCTTTCTTTCTTTCTTCGCTTGAATACTTTAGT
>JADBJO010000242.1:262500-270000 GCA_016801955.1 Conus betulinus | reverse complement strand
GAAAAAAGAAAGAAAGAGATGGACGCCGGGCAATCTCGGTTTTCGCGCCGGTTTGCTGCTGATAGAGGGGAGGTAAACCACAGACTCGGAGATAAACCGGGTGTCAGGTTACGGTACTAATGTATGTTGTATACAGCTGAGGCATTGTGAGCGCCTCTTTTTTTTTCAGCCTGGTAGGAAACAGTGAGACGTTAATGGACACTGTACTTGAGAAAAGGATTCAGGCATTAGAGATGGGATGCTTCCGCAAGATCCTTGACATCTCATACAAAGACCACATTACTAACTTGGAGGTCCAGACCAGAGTAAAGCAAGCCATTGGGTCATACAAGGACATGGTATCCACAGTGGAAATAAGGAAAATGAGATGGTATGGTCATAAGGAACAGTGCGAGAAGCCTGAAGAAGAGGAAGGCAGAAAGGGATGGGAGGACAACATCAGTGAATGGACTGGCCTCACACTCAACAATTACTTTAGAACGCCTTAGAACCGGTAGGAATAGAGGAGAGCAGCAAGACAGAGAAAGAGATGGGTGGACAACATCAGTGAATGGACTGGCCTCACACTCAGCAACTGCCCAGGAGCGTATGAAAACCAGGAGGAATGGAGGAAGCTGGTAGCAAAATCTTCTGTGGCGCCCCAACGTTCTTCAAGACTCCGGGACATGTGAAGGTGAAAGTGAAGTCAAGTTCGACTCGGCCTGCTGCTCTTATTTGTGCGTGAGCAAGAAATGTGTAGATAGCATTTGCTGTCAGTAAAAGGTTTTAAGACACACATACCTTTACTCTCTCCTCTTCCCCCTCCCCCTTCCGAGTATGTGTGTCTGCATCTGTCTGTGTGTGTGTGTGTGTGTGTGTGTGTGAGTGTGTGTGTGTGTGTGTGTGTGTGTGTGTGTGTGTGTGTGTGTGTGTGTGTGTGTGTGTGTGCGTGTGTGCGTGTGTGTGTGTTGTTGTTTTTGTTTTGTTTTACGTCTTTCCACATTACGTGACATAAGACAAAAAAAGAAAAAGTCGGGACCGAGAAAAAAATGATGACACAACGAGTCAAAAGAACTGACTTATCTACAGCCACAACACAAACGTAGAAATCCCACTTAATCAAAGATTTAAAATCAAACAAACAACAAACAAACAAAAAGAAGGAAACGTAACATATAACTCTTCTGTCTCATCTTAGTACTGACCGTTATCTATTATAAGTATTCTAATTCATATACGTGTGTGTGTGTGTGTGTGTGTGTGTGTGTGTGTGTGTGTGTGTGTGTGTGCGTGCGTGCGTGCGTGCGTGCGTGCGCGCGCGCGCGCGTCCGCCTATCTGTGTGTGTGCATGCATGCGTGTATGTGCATGTGTATGTGCATGAGAAAGAGAGAGAGAGAGAGAGAGAGAGAGAGAGAGAGAGAGAGAGAGAGAGAGAGAGAGACAGACAGACAGACAGACAGACAGACAGACAGAATGCAAGATGATGGGAATACGTGTATATGTGTGTGCGTGGGTGCATGTGTTCACACCGCGTTATCACTTCAACTTGACGTCTTCGTTTTCAACACAGCTATTTTACACACACATTGGCATCAGACTTCACAGCTCGCCGCTCTCCCTGTTGTGGCAAAATTGAATCAGACACGCCGCAAGGAACCTGAAACTGATTCAGGTTTGGGATGCCTGACTGGCTCAGTGGTCGAGTCCGTAGCGGAGTGTGCTAGTCACTGTGAGTTTGAACCCTGCTGTCGACCATCGTAACGCATTTCGCTGCCTATCCAAGTGAACGTACAGAACGTGCATTTTGGTGGATATTGGTGTTGTTTGTGATATGTTGTCTGCCCTCGCTCCCGTATGGTGGCTGTTCGTTGCCACCTGCCTTATCACCTGTAATGTTTTGTGGTCTGTCCTTTTGAATTCAATCAAATGAATCGATCGTGAACAACCGTGTGGACTGCGATATGTTAACAACTTGCACTCAGCCGCTTGAATAATGACTGAGAGTGCACAGACTGGAAGGATAGTGACACGCATTTCAATGTTGTCGTCGATTCTTTTGCGCCAAGTTATCCAGTGCTACGTAAAGAGGACACAAAGAAAGACAGTGGTCACACATGATCTGTTTTCCCCATTCCTTTCATGAAGCTAATGCAGTACGTCATTGATTGTCATACTTAACACATAGAAAAAACGGGTCAAAAGACGCTGCCCCTTCTTATCTCTCTGGTTGAGTTACTCTGTGTACACCAGGCCCTCCGCATTCTTCTGACCGCCTTGCTGTGTCGGCAAAACCGCGCCAAACGCGATGCTTTCTTTCTTTCGCGTTCCCATGCTAGATCCTCAGTCCGGTCAGTACGGCAAAGTCAGCAGCCCGTCGCAGTCATCCCGCCGGTCCCCAAAGCTTCTCCTGGACCTCAACCGGACTGGGCCATATCTAACGTCTTACGGCTTCAAAGGTGGGGCAGGACTGTAATGTGTGGGTGGGAGTCCATTCAGTATGTGTGTAAGGTATTCCATTTCTGTTGTTATTCCATTTCTGTTGTTTCTCAATTCCAGTCTTAAAACTACTTTTCAATGAGCACTTCCGAGTCCAGCATCTTCCACGTGTTCTGCACAGTGTTCTAGTCTTCATATGCATGTTTGTAAATGGGGATTGTGAGCATGTAAGTGGGTGAGGTTTTTGTAAGCACCTAAAGCCGTAGGTAAGGCGTTATCTTAGTGCCAGACATTATCATTATCGTCATCACAAACATTATCATCATTACTATTAATCATCATCATCATTATGATTATTATGATTATTATCATCACTATTGTCATTATCATTACTATCAATATTGTTAGTATTGTCATTGTTGTTGTTTATATTGTTATTATTATACATTTAAGATGTTTTAATCTCACAATCCTCAACTGAGTCTGAATGCAGAAAACAGGAAAATCAATTCTCACACTTCTTTTTACCTATCAGGGAACGATCCTTTTTTACTTTACTTTTTTTTTTTTTTTTTTTTTTTTGGGGGGGGGGGGGGGGGGGGGGGGGGGGGGAAAAAAAAATGGGAAAGAAAGAAATGCATGTACATAATTTGAAAAAAAAAAAAATTCTTTTTTTTTTTACTTTTCGTCCTTAATACACTATTCATCTTATTAGAAAAGTAGTTACAGACTCAGAATCAAAACTTACTTGGAGAATATTTCGACAGGGTCGCCCTGTCTTCTTCAGCTCACTGTTGCTGTTGTGGCAGCGAGACCTGGTGGGACGACTGTTGTGTGGGGTGAACGGTTGTCAGGATCTGATTGTAGATGGGGGGGTGGGGGGGGGGGGGGGGGGGGGGGGGGGGGTTCAAAGCCTTGATCTCTGTTCGGGCTGGGGTCTGGTCTTAATTTCATCAATTTCGATGGATTCTTTAACTTCCCAAGTCCAACATTTCACGAGAGGAAAAACACAAGCCTGAAAAACTTAAGACAGGGCGACAGCATCGTCATCCTTCCAGCTGACAAAGGTAGGACCACAGCATTGTTACCGAAAGATGAGTACAACGAGAAAGTACAGAATCTTCTCAGTGATACAGACATCTATGAAAAACTCAAGACTGACCCTACGAAGAAAGTGAAAAACCAGGTTATCAACCTGCTAAAGAAATTGAAGAAAGAAGATTTTATCTCCCCTAATCTTTACCAACGTCTTTACCCCACTTCAGAATCCACGCCTAAGCTGTATGGATTACCCAAGATACACAAGAAGGATGCCCCCTTCCGTCCCATTGTGTCCAGCTGTGGCAGTGTCATATACAATGCCTCCAAATTCCTGACACAACTATTGGGACCTTCAGTCGGGCAGACCAAAACACCACATAGTCAATAGCACAGATTTTGTACACAAGACGGAAAACCAGCAACTGGCTCCAGGGGAGAGAAACTCGTCTCCTATGATGTTTGTGCAACTCTTCACTAGCATCCCTGTACCCAAGGCTCTCCAAGTCATTTGGGAGAAGATTGAGGATGACTACCACCTTCGTCACCGGTGTGAACTCACTACAGAACAGGTGCTAGAACTGTTGGAACTGTGCCTCACTATCACCTACTTTTCACTCGCCAGTATCTCCAGTGGTAGCCAACCTGTACATGGAACACTTTGAAAAAGTAGCCCTTGAGACCGCTGCCAACCCTCCCAGCATGTGGTACCGCTATGTGGATGACAACATGACCCGCGTACACGAGATGGAGGTTGACAGCTTCACCATTCACCTGAATTCCATCGACGACGGTATCCAATTCACTTCAGAAACTGAAGCAGAAGGGAAGATCCCGTTCCTGGACACACTCTCATCACCCGAACCCATGATGACAGGGTGGAGACTACCGTCTATAGGAAACCCACCCACACTAACCAATATCTGAACTTTCACTCTAACCGCCCTCTCCAGCGTTAGAGATCTGTTGTCAACACCCTTCATGCACAGAGCCTCTGTACTGTGTTCCACTAAGGAGGAAGAGCTGAAAGAAGAACACATCAAGACTGCCCTTTCCGCTAATGGATACGCTGCATGGATGTGGGACAACCCTCGAGTTCGCTACCCTTCTTCTACAGATACGGACAGTGTGAAAGTGGGGATCCCTTACATTAAAGGAGTCTCAGAGCGTCTAGCCAGGACCTTCAAACAACATGGATGCAAAGTGTTCCACAAACCCACCAACTCCCTTCGCCAGCAACTGACCCATGTCAAAGACAAAACGAACCCCCTCAAGCAGCGTGGTGTAGAGTACCAGGTAGGGTGTCAAGACTGTACCCATACCTACATTGGCGAGACAGCAAGATCACTCACCACCCGTCTACAGGAACACCAAAACCGATCTACTTCTGCCATACATGAACATCTACAAGCCACAGACCACAGTTTCAGCCCCCCCCCCAGCCCCCCCCCCCCCCCCCCCCCCCCCCCCCCAAAAGAAACAAGATCTTATCTACAGAGCCCTTCCTCACAAAAGAAAAGTTACAGAAGCCATCGAAATTAAGACCAGACGCCCCAGCTTGAACAGAGATCAAGGCTTTGAACTTCCCCCCATCTACAATCAGATCCTGACAACCGTTCACCCCACACAACAGTCGTCCCACCAGGCCTCGCTGCCACAACAGCAACAGTGAGCTGAAGAAGACAGGGCGACCCTGTCGAAATATTCTCCAAGTAAGACAACAAACCAAACAGAAGTCGCTGCAAGCTGCGTTACGTTAAATTTTATTCTTGCCCTTATGAGAAGTCGTGTCTGTCTGTCTCTGGTTTCAAAATGTACTCTCTCTCTCTCTCTCTCTTCTCTTTGGCTTGAAAGCATTCGTATTCTCTCTCTCTCTCTCTCCTCTCTCTCTTCTCTTCTCTCTCTCTCTCTCTCTCTCTCTCTCTCTCTCTCTGTGGCTTGAAAACATTCATACTCTCTCACTCTCTCTCATTTTTTCATGAGCGTGCATCAAAAACTTGTACATTTTTTTATCAGGCCTAGTCTACTCCTGCACACTCAGAGAGAGAGAGAGAGAGAGAGAGAGAGAGAGAGAGAGAGGGGGGGGGGGGGGGTTCGTGGCGGGCTGGGGGAGAGTTGAGGAAGGATCTTGATTTCTTTGCGAACTCGTTTTTACCTTCCCACAAGAGCTCCTACTCATCAAATATCAATATCAATCAGGTTATAGGGAAAAAAAGTAAGAAACTATAATTTTAAAGAAACGTACATTACCATGTCGACTTCATTGGATGGAAAGAACCTCTTGTGTAGGACAGGAGACTGGAAAGGAAATCTTCCCAGACAGTGAAAGCGCGCACATGCACACAAAGTCATGCACACACTTCAACTGACAACGCTCTACTTCTTCCTTCAAGGGAAACGCCTTCAATATGTCGAAGATTACTTCATAAAAGAGTTTCCACACACTTCTCCTGTCTTTTACTGGCCACCCCCATACGCTTTCAAGCCCCCCACAACCCATCCCTTTCACAACGCATTCACTTCGTCCTGCTCCAGGAAACAACCAACCGAACTACAATACTTTCAGGTGTACATGGAAGCTGAGGCTGCATGTCTTTCCACTGTAAGGGATAGAGGTGTGTGTGTAGGGAGGAAATGAGGTACAGAAAGGAAACCTTACGCTCCACCATACCTCTGACTCACGGAACTTATGTACATGGTGTGTGGTGTGTGTGTGTGGTGTGTGTGTGTGGTGTGTGTGTGTGTGTACGTGCGTGCGTGCGTGCGTGCGTGCGTGCGCGTGTGCGTGTGTGTGTGTGTGTGTGTGTGTGTGTGTGTGTGTGTGTGTGTGTGTGTGTGCGCTTAAGCCTCGTTTTGTTTGTGTATGATTTTCTTTTTATGAATGTGCTAACTAGTATAAACGCTTCGGGTATTCCATCTCATTTACGCATTATTCCGCTTCCTAGTACGCTGGAATGCCTTCTTCATGATATTTAACATTCATCTCAACGCTAACAAAATTGTAAAATGTTCAACAGACAGTTTTCGATGCTGTTCATAAATGGGCATAAAAAAGACCAAAGAAATGAAGGAAAACAGGCGTTTTTTTACTACTTTCAAATGTCAAGATGTACGTTACCACGAGGGATACGTTATACTGCACTTAGTTCTCAAATTAATTTCTTTTTAATCCGTTGTCCTCGTAACTCAAGCAAGAACAAAGACCACCATGGGGGCATCGCAGTGTGCGACAATGGGAGAGTAATCATGGACATACTCCGTTTGACGGAATGTTTAAATAAAGGTTTAATGCAACGGTAGTATAAAATTTACACCAGAAAAAAAAAAAAACAGAGAGAAAGGACGTCCCTACCTCCTTCCCCGTTCCAGAAAGATTTAAAATGCGGAAGAGAATGTGTGTGTGTGTGTGTGTGTGTGTGTGTGTGTGTGTGTGTGTGTGTGTGTGTGTGTGTGAGAACAATTGAACAATTGAACAATTTGAACACAATTTTAATGTTTCAGGCCTCCGGCCTATAACAATGCGAGGTGCAGTGCACACATACAGAAAAAAGGAGAAATGATAACAAAAATATATTTTTCGATGTACTAATAATGCTTCTTTATGAGAGTAACTGATTATTCATACTGTATGAGATATGAGAGAGAGAGAGAGAGAGAGAGAGAGGGGGGGGGGGAATCTTGCCATCATAACTTCTTTCGTCTTTCTTTATGTGTGTGTGTGTGTGTGTGTGTGTGTGTGTGTGTGTGTGTGTGTGTGTGTGTGTGTGTAGTCATTTCGGGCAAAGGCGAAAACTTCAGCGCGTTTAAGTTGATGTTGAGTCCTATACGACAAGAAGTCATGTATCATTCGCTCAAAGTAAAGTATTTGGATTTGGAGTCACCTTCCGTTTCTCGTGATCTCCGTCTGGATGTATACTGTGTGCCACGTGACTTGCCAGTAAGTGTGGCGGTTGGTGGGCATCAAGTCTACCCCTCCCACTTCCCTGGTTTTCATGCATTACAGAATCCAGCCTAGCATTCATTCTTCCCATTTCAAAACTTGAAAG
>JADBJO010000242.1:242500-245000 GCA_016801955.1 Conus betulinus | reverse complement strand
GGCGAAAAATTAATGCGGGCGAACAATTCTTCCGCCATCACAACAATGGTTTGGAAAAGATATATATTGACTATGTAAAAACTTCTGCCTATTTTTGACAAACAGCCCGACAAATATAAATTCGCTGTAACCTTTTTTAGTAACACTTTTTTTTTATACACACAGCCAGGAAGGCAGACAAACAAATAAAGAAATATATAAAGCATTTTTTTAAAGCGGGGGGAAATATTAAACCAGGGAAAATATCAAATATAGAAGGAAGGCAGAGATTTTCGAGCAGCAACGAACAGAGGAGTATCGAGCAGGGCGTATTATGGAGCGGAGTTAGTATGGAGCAGAAGCATGAAAACGCTCGTTGTGTCGTTTGCCATAAAGTTCACGTTACGAACTGTTTGAACTCTGATAGCTGTGGAGGCAAGTGTATCATTTTGTACATCCACGGCTCCACTGACCATACACAGAAACATGGAGCCCGTTGTAAAGAGCGCAGACAGAGGGGAAACTGTCTCCGATGTGTTTAACAGGCACCAACTGCAGGATGGACAATGGAATGGAGATATACCATGGAGACCGATGTGCGGATGGAACGTGTAACGTGCGATTTCAATGAAATGAAAATCGGGCACTGTGAATGATCATAGTCATGTCCCTGAAAGAAACACACACACACACACACACACACACACACACACACACTACAAGAGCAATAAACACACAACAACAAAGGACGGAAACAAGCACACACCCTTTCTCTCCTCTTATTCTTATCTTCCCTCCACCCCAACTAAACCCTTCTTCTACTCCCCCTTCTTATCTTCCCTCCCCCCCCCCCCCCCCCCCCCCCCCCTTCTATCCCCCCCCCCCCCCCGAAAAAAACAAACAACAAACAAACAACAACAAACTAAAACAACCATCTTCGAACCAAAATCATTACGTGCTGCATTGACAAGAATAAACCCCCCCCCCCCCCCCCCCCCCCCCTAATTAACTCCCCCCCCCCCCCCACCCCCCCCCCCCTTTTTTTTTTTTTGTTTGTTTGTTTGGGACAATAAGAAATAGAAGGAAGAAAAAACAAACCGAACAAACAAACGAACAAACCGACAAGCACAAACACAAAACTACCATCTTCGAACCAGAATTGTTAGGTGCTACAATGACAAAAGTACCTCCCTTTTTTGCTTGGGGAGGGCAGGAAGAAACCCGAAGAAACAAAGCATAACACGGTCTTAGCCGCGACATTCTATCAGTTTGGAAACATCATTTTGGGTCGGAACTCGGTCATGCAGACTCAGCATCTGTTAGAAAGAGACACAACGCACGTGAGGAGCGCCATGATTTAGGACGTCTACCATCTTGAAGCGTCTGCACCCGGTGTCCGTCGTCAAAATGGCGAGGGGGGCGAGTCATGCGTTGAGTCATGTGCAGGCTTACCAGCAAACGCAGTTTCCTGAGAGAAACACCCGACTTTGAATGAAAAAAAAAACAAAAAAAACACCCTAAGCCAGCAGCTTTAAATTCTAACGCCTGCTTTAAAAACATTACAGAGAGTGAAAGAATGCGAGCAGGTGGGGCGTGAATAGTTCCCCGGAAGTGATGCCGCTGTGGGGGTGGTTGGTGGTGGGAGAGATGATGCTAATGAATAGTTTTTACTTTCGCCCTGGAAGTTACGTTTTCAACCGTATCAACTGTTTTGTTGTTGTTGTTGTTTGTTTCTATTTTGTTTTCACTTTGTTTCTCTTGTCTACCTTTTGTGAGCAAAATAAGTTCATGAATGAAAACAAATGTTTGTTGTTTGTTTTTTTCTGCCAGGACAAATGATGATATATTTTTTACCAAACTGGGGGGGAGATGCGTCCATTGATTTCTTTTGTAATAGAATATAGAGGCTCAAATATCGACGTTTATGTCGCTAGGAGATTTTTGTATTCCATGAAAATATCTTATTTCGAAGAAAATCATAAATTTATCGAGAGTAACTTCACGTTAATATGGTCGGTGGAATATTCTTCGCTGAACAGATTCTTGATCTGCACCTCTTGATCCAGATCTGATCCACCGATTTGTATCTAAATCTCGTGCATTTATCCTTGCATCACGATCCATCTTTCCATCAAAAATCGTTAAGATCAGATCAGTCGTTGTTCGTAATAATACAGGCACACAAACATACAAATGGACGGCGTGTGAAATCAAAACTGTAGACAAAAGCAACGAAGACATTGCCTTTGTGACAGGAATCAGACTGAACGCACTAACGCAGCCCAGATAAGGTGGGGACATCCAAAACTGAATGACTGGATGGATCGAACTATAGGTCTACATCAAAGAAGATATTCGTTTGACGTCAAAATGAAGTGCTGACGAACACTGAAGCGACAAAAAGCAGTTCATTGCTTTGGTTAGACCTAACCCTAACCCTAACCCTACTAGGTCAGTTCGACTCTCTCACGGCACCAGAATGAACTTTTGACCCCAAGGGAAACAACTCAGAATAAGGCAC
>JADBJO010000242.1:225000-232500 GCA_016801955.1 Conus betulinus | reverse complement strand
CCCATCAGTTTAAATCAGTTCGGAGGAATTCCAAAGCCAGGCCTATTTTGTGTCAGAATACGGCAAAATTGTAACCAAAATTAAGACCGAAACCGCATCACAAGCTATTTTTTTTCCACTTAAAAAGTAGTAACTTGAGGAGAAGACATATCATTGCTAAAATCTCTTAACTCCTGCTCTCGAATTCTTAAATCATTCAGTTGGCCAGTTCTAAAGGTTGAGATGCTGCTGCGGTCAGAAATATCAGAGATTGCTAGCCTGGACATAGGGCTACACACACACACACACACACACACACACACACACACACACACACACACACAGAGAGAGAGAGAGAGAGACAATCTTTTTCTTTCTTTCTTTCTTTACTTTAGCTCTTTTCCGTTTCCGTTTCCTCCCCCCCCCCCCCCCCCCCCCCCCCCCCCCCCCCCCCCCCCCCCCCCCTTTTTTTTTTTTCTTCTTTCTCTTTTTCTCTCTTCTCTCTTCCTAATTCCTATTTCAATGAAGAGATCTGAGTTCAAACATTTACATGTTCGTGCTTCGGAGTACACACTTTCACTCCCTCGAACGGATCAGCGACCCGCAGGAGCATGTCACACTCATTGTTGTTGATTGTGATTATGTTTGTTTCTGGCTAACGTGAACAACTCCATTACCAACTCGACCATGACTCAGTTATGCCCTTCTCACAAATGTCGTTACCAAGGAAAGCATGGGATGTTTAAAAACACAGAAACAAAATGGACAAAACATCAGATCTGTTCTGACTCCTCTTCCTCCCTCACTGGAAATGGCGCAGCAAATAAATAGCGAATTAATTGCTGACGTAGCGTTTTTAAGCCCCTGGTAAATAAAAGAAAAAGCCATCTATTTGATTGACAATGCCGCTGTTGCGAAAATTTTGTCTTGGAATGAAAAAAAAGAAAAAAAAAAAAAGAAATGAGGTCAGATTAAAAAAAAAAACACATGTTCTTTTTTATTGGCAACATTGACGTTGCAAACGTTTTCGTCATCAGATCGAGGCTAATAAAGAACGTCCATGAGTTTTCTTTATGTCGTTATAGAGACATATGAGCGATACCTCTATTGTACTCATTCCCACCCCAGAAATGATTCTTTTCCTGGATCCATGCAGCTCAAAAGGGAGAAGTGGAGCACAACCGCAGAAGATGAAGACAACAGACTGAGGAAGTAGGAGAGGGAGACAATGGTGATGGTCATCATGACGATGATAATCATGATAGCAAATCGGCCCTACGTAAATGAATACAAAACAAAAACAATACACAAATCAATAAATACTGGTATGAAATAAATAAGTAAATAATTTCGCTTTGAACCTGCCCATAATCAGTATACTTTTCACGTCCATCTACTTCCTTTAGAGGACAGAAAGGCAGTCTCCTTTAAAGGGCAGAAAACTAACCAGCAAATCGTTTTCCCGAATAAGTTGAGTTATCTTTTTCTTGGACTATCCTGCAGCAAGCCAATACAAATAATACAGTACTTTTTCTCTCTCTTTTTTTTTTTTTCTTTTTTCTCCTTTTCTTTTCTTTCTTTCTTTCTTTCTTTTTTTTTTTTTTTTCAAAAGACGTTGATTTATCTTCCCTTTGCGCTGGTATTGCTTAATTAAGTGAGATAAGTGTGATGAACACGTCAGGCTTAACACATCAAAGTTGCCCTCTGCACACATACTCAAATATGCACTCTCATGTACCCAACAAACATTCCATTCTCTCTCTGGGAATGCGGGTGTCACGCATTCTCTTCTCTTCTGACACGACTGAGAATAACAAATACAGTTTCTACTTTACTTAAAGTATACTTCGTGAAAATAAAATGTTCAAATTCACAAAATAATAGTATTAACACACAAAAGATCAAACACTTCATAATCCCAAGTTAAATGCTATAATAGGCTTCTAACTTGGCAAGGTGTACACACACACACACACACACACACACACACACACACACACACACACACACACACACACACACACTTCACACTACAGTTCTGTGTCTCTATTACTCAAACAGGTCACTATAGAATGCCTCAACAGCAGGTGATGGTGGCGTCTTGGGTTGTCTGGCACCAGGTTCAGGACTAGGTCTTCGTGGTCGTCTTCTGGGGACTCTTCTTCGAAGCAGGTCTTCTTCTTGTCTATTTCTTCCCCTGACCTCTGGGTTTAGGACATGCCCTTCTTGTTCATCTCTCAGGTCTCGCTTTGCTTCCCTGAGTTAATGCTTCATCTCTCATTTCAGTCGCCCAGACCACGTTCTCTGGAACCCTTATCTGTCTTGCTCACTCTCTCTTCTCTCCGACCTCGTGTTATGTAGTTGTTCTCCTTCGTCTTTCCCATCGTCCAATTTATACAGAGATTTAAACAGAAAGTCTTCCTTGAGCTACCACCCATATCCACGTTGAGCCTTTCTACAGCTATGTTCAAATCCACAACGAATCTCTCTACGTTCTTCACACCCCCCAGCTTTAACACACATTTTCTGCATAGTACCCCCAACAAACGACAGATTTCAGGGGGGGGGGGGGGGGGGGGGGGGGGGGGGGGGGGGGGGGGGGGGGGGGGGGGGGGGGGGGGGGGGGGGGGGCAATTGTATGCGGAAATTGCTCTTGCTGTTTTCGCTCTTGCAACAAACGACAACTTCTCGCTGTATGAATATCGAAAAATCACAGCAACTTTTAAGGTCCCTTTCACACAGTAATTATCCCTAGGACTTAGGGCAACTTCGCCCTCAGGCTTTGAGACCAGCCTGACAATAGCATCAGTACAGCGCGTTACAGCAGTCCCAGCTGAACAAAGAAAGGACTTGACTCTTCAAGTGAGTGGTCCACGGGCTCGTATCGGTTCACTTTACTGAACAAGCCCTGGCCGACATAGCCCCGAGGATCACACTTGATGCTCCGAGGTCTGAGCGGATAAGGTGTCCCAAGGTTTGATACGGTGTGTCTTTGCTGATTACCGTCATCTGTTAATAATTTATCCGATATCTTCGACTTCTTTAGGCGGCCTGAAGACCTATGCTAGCTGAGGACCGTGTGGCGAACCATCCTCTTATCTGTCACTGTCTACACGGTTGTCACTGAACGAGCTAAAAGTCTTGCACAGAGAGGTTTGGCTTCCTTGCAAAGTGCAGTACAGATCCTGTAGTTTCATTACCCTGGAAGAAAAAGAACAAACAACAAACAAAAGGAATGAGAAGAAAAGCAGGACACACACACACACACACACACACACACACACACACACACACACACACACACACACACACAACACCCCAGTTCTCGATCCGAATATGTTGCTCTCCACAATACTAACTTTCGCGAACTGAAAGGAGGTACAAGTTTAGAGAGAGAGGGTGGGGGTGGGAGTCGGGGCGGGGTGGGACTGATGAGAGGAGGTGAGGGGGGGGGGGGGGGGGGGGGGGGGGGGGGCTGGAGCGGAGGTGGCCTGGAAGGAAGATCAACCGAGAATTTGCTGGAGCCGAAAAAAAACTGTGAAAAGGTTCATGTACCAAGGGCGCTTCCTCCACCACAAACACCTCCATCCACCCACCTCTCTCTCTCTCTCTCTTGACGTTTCCCTTCAATACCCCCCCCCCCTTCCCCTTCTCCGTCACCCCTTCTCAACCCCCCCCCCCCCCTACCCCCATCGCTCCCCCTCCCCCACCCCCTCCATCTCTCTCACCCAGCTCCCATCCTTCCTTGACTGACAAGAGTAAAAAAAACAAAAAAAAAAACAAAAAAAAAAACAAAAAAAAAAAAACCCACCACACACCTGACAAACCGTATTTCGGCCAATTGTGGTGACTGACCGCATTTACGCAGGACCCCTGCCACAAGGTCGGCTGTACTAGGCAGGACTCGAAGTCGTTGATTGAAGCTCCTGTTGGCAGGAATTGCGGCAGTATAGAAGCTCGAAAGAGTTAAACTGGTATCACGTAGAAAGCGTGCTTGGAAACGATGCATGCCAGTGCGCACATACATTACTTGTCGTTTATGCCGTTTTTTTTTTGTTTGTTTGTTTGTTTGTTTTTTTTTTAAACTGTGTGAAGGGGCAGTCGGCCTGTAGAAGTAAAAGGCCCCTGTCCCAGCCCTCGCCCTTAGAAATAACCTTAAAATAAGTGATCGAGGGCTTTGACCTGAAGCACAAGTGGAGCATGCAACTGCGCTCTCTGCCTTCCACATACATGCACTCTTTCTGTCGCCCACTCCCATCGTCTCTCCTTCCCACTCGTCCACCGTTTTTTTTGTTTTTTTTTTTTTTTTTTTTTTTTTTTTTTTTTTTCCGCCGCCAGATCTTCTTGTGTGATCGGGGTGCTAGATAGACTGAACGATTTGAATTCCAGAACATAAAAGAAAATCGCAAGCAAGCCTCACAGGATCATTTCTCTGATCAGTTTTTAGAGACTGATCGGTTCGTCAAAGAGGCTTGGTAGGTACCCGCTCCCCCTTCACACACATGCACGCACGCACGCGCGCGCGCGCGCGCGCACACTCACGCACACACACACACACACACACACACACACACACACACACACACACACACATACACACGAACGCATGCACGCACGCACGCACACACACACACACACACACACACACACACACACACACACACACACACACATCAAAGCTCAAGTGCTCAAAAATGGAGGCACTGCGCTCAAACATCGAAATCCGATAACATTACACAGAAAATAGTTAATGACCTTGATCTTCTTAAGCTGTTTTCAGAAACTTTGCATTCTAGTTCTGTTGGTATTTTTCTTTGATCGTTGTTGATAATGTTGAGATTATTTGTGTTTGTAGAATCTAAAATTTAAGAATGGCATTGATGTTACATTTACTCAGAAACACTCAACACTTTAAAGAATCTCTCACATGCCTTTTTTTTTTTTTTGTCTAATGTCACTTGAGGGTGAAGAGACGTTAAATTAAAGTACTACTACTACTACTACTACTACTACTACTACTATACACATACACACACACACACACACACACACACACACACACACACACACACACACACACCATTTTTTTTTTTTCCACGGAAATGTTAATCTGTTCTGAAACGTGTTCTTTTATGATGAAATTCAATCTAAGTAGGTTTGTAGCGAATCCTTTGTTTCGGTTAGCTTCTAGTTTTAAAGTTTATGGGTTCAAATGCTATTATTTACCCAGCTTTCTTTCTTTTATTTTCCTTTCTTCTTTTTTCTGTCTTTCTTTTTTCTTTTCTTTTGTCTACTTCATTGCTGATGCATTTTCACAATGACGATAGTTGATTAAGAGTTCCAAAGATTTTTGATCTTATTACTTTGTGCGCACACACACACACACACACACACACACACACACACACACACACACGCACGCACGCACGCACGCACGCACATGTACACACACACATACGTAAACACGCGCGCGCACGCACGCACACATGATTAGTTTGGTTGCTACTTGAATTATTGATGGAAGACAGATTGTTACATATGAAAGACAGATCGTTACACACACACACACACACACACACACACACACACACACACACACACACACACGATTAGTTTGGTAGTTACAATGATGGTTGAATAATTGATGGAAGACAGATCGTTAGTTGCCTCTTTATCATCATAGCCACGGTGAATGTTGATGGTTTCTTCGATACTCGGGGCCGGAGTTCACTTGAGTAGGCCTGCTTTTCTTCAGAAAGACACTCAAATGAGTTGGTAAATCTTCTTCATTTTCTTTGAGTTTTAGACTTTTTCTCAAATCACGTTATTTCATTAAAAAAAAAAAAAAAAAAAAAAACTAACCCTAGAAACAGTCACCTTACTCTGCAACTCTTTTTCAGGATCCATGACTCGCACAGAAATGGATTGCAAAACTACGAGCAAAGGATTTTGGTGCGACGTTTTTATTTTTTTTTTTTTCCCCCATGAACGAGCTACTTCCGGTGAGCCATCTATACCGGGTGTGTCACAAACGATATAGTCAGCAAAACCATCAGACAACAGACGCCAGTCACTATGAAGACATGTTGGCAGCGAGGAAAAAAGGAAAGAAAGAAAGAAAGACAAATGATAAAGAAAGAAAAGCCAAAGTGATAATTATGGACTTTACATAAGATCAAGCGTATTTTCCCCAATTTTCCTCCTGCGAGTAACAATGCAGGGGAAGATGAGTCAGGACAGACAGAAAAGGACAGACAGAAAAGGACAGACAGAAAAGGGCAGACAGAAAAGGGCAGAACAGAAAAGGACAGACAGAAAAGGACAGACAGAAAAGGGCAGAACAGAAAAGGACAGACAGAAAAGGACAGACAGAAAAAGGGCAGAACAGAAAAGGACAGACAGAAAAGGCAGACAGAAAAGGGCAGACAGAAAAGGGCAGAACAGAAAAGGACAGACAGAAAAGGACAGACAGAAAGGGCAGAACAGAAAAGGACAGACAGACAGAAAAGGACAGCCATAAAGGGCAGAACAGAAAAGGACAGACAGAAAGGGCAGAACAGAAAAGGACAGAGAGACAAACATTGCAGAGTGGACCGGGAAGAGCATCGCAGTAATTTAGACAGTGGCCTACACCTGTCAGACATGAAGAGACAACGCTGTGTTCATCATTTGTGCCCCCCCCCCCCCCCCCCCCCCCCCCCCCCAGTGGCCTTGCTGGACTCCGGGACAAGTGCGTATGATCAGTGAAACATTCATAGGATGGTACTGTACTGTTGTGTCTTTGGATTTCAACCGGATATGGGTTGATTTCATCCCAGCCAGTTAAAGGAATAGTACTATCGCCTCTTTGGATTTCAACCGAATATAGTGTGATCTCGTAATAGAGCCACTGTGTCTCTTAATTTCAATCGGATATAGCGTGATCTCACCCCGGGAAAACAAAAGAATAGTACTATTGCCTCTTCGGATTCCAACCGTATGTAGTGTTATATCATAATAGAGCGATTGTGTCTTTTCATTTCAACCGGATATACAGTTATCGCATACCAGAACATGCATAGAATAGAATTATTGCTTCTTTTGATTTCAGATAGGCTTATAATGATATCAACCCAGAAAGTTTATAGAACAACACTATTGTGTCTTTCGGTTTTAACAGGATATAGTCTGGTCTCATTAAAACAAATCCAGAGAATTTTGGAATTCAGCTGGACATCTCATGTGTACCATTGCGTCTTTGGATTTCAACTGGATGGAGTACGATCTCATCCCAAAAGAACTTTAGTACCATTGTCTTTGGATTTCAGCTGAAAAAAGAGTGATCTCTTAGTATTACCATTGTCTCTTTGGGTTTCAACCAGACATAGTGTGTTATAATCACCCCAGGTTTCTCCTCTTTTAAAGGTTCAGCAACACGCTGATTAAATGAGAGAAGTTGGTCGGTCAACCGTTACATCTCTGTTTGACTTATGTCCCCTGTAGAGGATGAAGAGAAACTCCCTGTGACGTGCATATTGTCTG
>JADBJO010000242.1:172500-215000 GCA_016801955.1 Conus betulinus | reverse complement strand
ATCATGTTTTGCAATTTGTTTGTCCCTTTTGTCCATGGAATAATTATAATTTCTCTTCTACATTTGTTTCATTTTCCACCTGCTGTCGCCGCACTTTGAAACTAACACTTTTGAGATATCAAACGGTCAGAATACTAGAACTGCAATCTGCAGATCATGGATTTAAAATCTGAAGAAGGGAAGAAGCACGGATAAGATCTTTTCTTGTTTATCCTCCCTATCAACAATATGCAGACCCACTACTGAACAACTACATGAAGAAGACTGGATATATATGTTAAACATCCAACAGTACAAACCAGCTTTTGGTGGGTTATGGAAAAAGTATCAAACACATACTTGGATGCTTCAAAAAGAGATGGGTACTATCAAGCATTTGTTCATGTGTACTGAAAAACCGCAGTGAACACTTACACACAGCAATGCCAAGCTTGATCATGTACTTGCTGCAGCGTCGTTACAGTCCCTAGGTCATGGAATTACACTCTGATGTCATGAAAGTGTAAAATGTGATGGGCGTTTATTCATAACAGTGCACAACATCCATACACACCTTCCACCAAGGAGTATCAGCATACTCGTTGTACGGCACTTCCTTCCCGTACATTGACAGCGAGAGGAAGATGGCCGCCACAGCGATATGTTCCGCAGAGTGTTTCAGACACATGTGCTGCTATGGTAACTGTCCCTCAGCAGGGCCCAGGCCGTGGAGGCGATGGGGATGTTGTTCCACTCATCTCGGGGGAACCAGCTTTGCAGTGACACAAGGTAGTGCAGCAGGTGCTGGCGAACAAAACAGCAGGAAAATCTGTAAAGCTGTTCATTTAACAGTCTTTCAAAGGTATGTTCACTGTACACTGTTTTTGCCATGATAGCTTTAACTTGCTGTGAGCAGCCAGGCAGTGTAAACAGTGAGGGAAGGAGAAGAGAGAGAGAGAGAGAGAGAGAGAAAGAGAGAGAGAGAGAGAGAAAGACAGACAGACAGACAGACAGACAGGCAGACAGAGAAAGGACAGAGCAGCAACAAAACAGAGAGAGAGAGAGAGAGAGAGAGAGAAAGAGAGAGACAGAGAAACAAATAGAATACAGAAAGTGAGAGAGAAAGAGAATGAGAGAGACACAGTGTATGGGTGAGAAGGGAGAGAACAACAGACAGGTGCAGTGACAGATGGAAAAAAAAAGGAGACATATAATTGCTCCTCTGCATATTTGATCCATATAGATAAGAATGTAATCAAAGTCTTCAAAACCAAATCTTACCCATACACTCCCTCTCTAAACTACTACACACAGACACATACACTGCAACAACCTACAATGATGACGTACATACTTTGTGAGGATGGATGAAGACCACCTTGAACTGTAGACATCGTAACACCAGCAGCTCACAGCTGGTAATGCTCTCCTGGAGGGCTGTGAATGTCTCATCCACCATCAGTGGAGGCTTGCGACGATGTAATGTCCTGCCAGTAAAAATGACCATTACAATCATAATGGTAACAGCAATAAAAACAAAGAGAAAGTTTGTTTTGTACTTTGCTGCCTTATCTATAACCACAAAATGCTCCAAATTAACAAGTACACACATCCCCCCCCCCCCCCCCCCCCACCACCACACACACACACACACATGCAGACACACACACACACACGTGTAGCAACAAACACCATTATGCACATGATTCCATGTCATACCCAGTTACAGGAAACACTGATATTCCCAGCCATATATATGTCAAAGACAGACTCATCTTGCTTGTACATACCCCCATCCCCCTCATTAAAAAAAATCTGAGATACCTTCTTTCATGAACTTTCAGTTTTCCTTTCATTACTCATCTCCCAATGACTTGTATGTAGACACTTTATCAAAAATTGTTTGCGTGAGGAGCCCAGCTTTTTCAGTGACAATGCAGCTGATCTTACTTGTAGCAGACGTTGACGACATCTCTCAGCTTCAGGTGCTGTTCCTCCACTTTCCCCGCCAGGTAAAGAGCTGTGCTGCCAATCAGCTAGAAACACAAGTACAAGGACTCTGGTGCACCAAACGCACTTATTTCTCTTCTATTTACATCATATTACTTCATTACATGAGGAAAAAACAGTTTTTGTGTTCTGCCAAATGCAACATGAAGAAACAACACAATGAAGGAAAGGAAGGTCCCTAAACAATGAAAAGACAGAAGACAAACACAGGGGTTTGAGCATCGAACCCTCCCCATCCTTGGGGACCCGTAGTCTGGATCCTGACCACGGCTAAGGCACTCAAGAACAGTGAGGTGGGTGTGGTATCCAGCAGGTGTACATGTCATTCAAGGAGAGATCCGACTCTAAACTTGCCGTGTACACTGGCCAAACTTTCACCATGTACACTAGCTATTCCCTCATCAGGACGTTAAGCAGGACAGAGTAGGGGGATGGGTGGTTTGCTCCACTCTGGTCACCAGGACACTTCATGTAGAAAGTAGTCATTCAAAAATTGCTGGTCGAGCAGGCATGATGTGAGCCTCTGGTGGTCTAAGAGGGCTTGCATTCCCAACACTCTCCGAGCACCCCATGCCCTCCTCTCTATTTGGAGATCTATAGGATAAGAACACACTGTCACTGCAACACATGTCAAACCTCCTCTCCACCCCTTGTCACTGCAGTGGTATGATAGTCCTTCACATCACTTGACACAATGACTACTAATGGGACATGATTCATTGTGGTCACTGCCTCTCCGCCTGTGCTGTACATAACTGACCACCCCTTGCCATTGTCATCACAGCTGCAGCTGGCAGAGGGGTCAACCTGACCGTGAATCCTTCCCTCTCTTAGGGGTCAAGCACATTAGATAGTTGCAAGTATCTAATAAAGCCCCCCTCTTCCAGTTAACATCCAGTATCCCTCGCCCTCTGAGGGGAGGAGGGGGGAAGGGTATGGAGAAGGTATTGAGGAGGTGAGAGGAGGGTAGGGCAGAAAAGAGGGGTGAGAGAGTGGGAGGAGTGGCAGGGTGGAAGGAGGGGAAGGGCTTTCCAGCAGGACTGGAATAATTACAATTAAAAAAAAACTATAAAGAAGATTAAGGACTAACTTAGTAATGTTTGGCAGATCTGCAAGCTTCAGGTAGTACACATACACCCATGCCAAATCCACTACTCAGTATCAAACCTACATTCCAAAACATAATTCAGATCAGATGCTCTCTTTAGTTTTCACTTCACTTACACTGGGGGCAAAGAGTGACAAAGGTAACAAACAGACGCAGTTTTTAAAAATCTAGTAAAGAAAATTTTTACAAGCATTTTATTTTTGGTGTGTAAAGAGAATGTGGTGACGACTGAGGTGAGTGCGAGAGAGTGGGAAAGATAAGAAAGGGGGGGGGGGGGGGGGGGGGAGGGGGGGGGGGGGGGGATGTGTGTATAATGTGTGTCACTTATGTGTGTGTGTGTGTGTGTGTGTGTGTGTGTGTGTGTGTGTGTACTATATACATACTCAATGCTCACACATATGCCACTTTGACTGGTTTTCATGTCAGCAAAACTAAGAGTCTGTGTTTTTATATCTATCTACATACGCCCAGTTCTCAATACTTGAAACAATATATACCTGTTCCGATAATACACAATACTTACATATGGATCATAGTCTTTAATGGAATAGTCACTGAAAAACTTGTGATAAATGACACAGGCTGTTGCCAAGGGTATACTTGTCACTCGAAGTCGCAATCCTGAAGGAGAGAAAACAAATGATATTTAAGAACAAACAAAAAGAACGAGTATGCATCATTTAAATATTACAGGGTTTTTTTGTGTGTTTTTTCTTTTACATTTACTACTAAAAAAAACTTTCAGCCATACTTTGGGTGTATTCAACAAAGAAAAAACCTTTATTTCCAATCTTCTAAATTGTTCAACTGTGCATATTCTTCCTCCTTTGTCTGGTTGTCCAAAAATTTATCATTTTCCAAAATTTCACCAGAAAGCCAAACATCTATAGCCGCAATGCCACATTCAGTAATTTCTAGCTGATGTAGGATTTATCTCTCAGTGTTCTGCAGTCTGTCAATCATGCACAAAGTTTGTAAGATTTGTGAGCTGTCTTGTGAAACCAGAACTTTTATGGCTAAACAAACGCAGTACAATAGTGGTAGCAGTACTGAGGTTATCAGAATACGAGTAGAAAGTTTTTGACTGAACAGTAACTGTCACTTAAGGTAGCCCGAACCTTCAGTGTTATGAACATATGACCCGCCTGTACAGAATGTCAGAATTTGGGTTCAGTTGCTCAAGTATGACCAACAGTTAAACTTAAAGTTGGCCTTGGGTACTTCATGACATTGAAACCATCTTAAACATAAAAACCAGACCAAAACCAGCTTAAATATCAAAACTGGACTGAAACCGAGCATCAAAATAATGAAGAAACCCAAGGCCATTGTTTCACCATTTAAGCAGTACCTACACACAGACTAATCCACACAAAATGGCAAGTGCATATTTTGGTCGCACAATATGAAAAGTCCAGCAGAACATACAAAAAATTCCTTTCCAACAAAACTGCTATAGATTCTGGAATATTCTTCCAGCAGAAATCACACTTCGACGGAATCTATACTTGTAGAAAAAAACAACAACACATCATTTGATTATCCATATGACTAACTCAACTGAGCAGTCGCCAACAAATTTAACTTCTTATCATCCAGTTAACATTTCAACAGCCCAAAGCCTTGACTCCCATCGACTTCGGAATGGATTAAAATTGAAAAAAAAAAAAAAAGTCTACTGAGAATGAGACAAAGTTATTGAATAATGGGATGTCTGTTTGATTTCAACCTTACAGAAAAATACTAGTTGCCGAAAGAATAGTGCAGATATGGAATATGTTTCCTGTTCAGCTTGAATATGCACCAACTTCCAATGGACAAAAAGTTTGAAAAGCGACCTAAAAGGTCACGATTTATTTCTTGAAATGTGATATTTGACACAAATTTTGTGCGTAAACACTGCCACACAGATATATGTGTAAACAATACTGATGGGGACTCTACTTGAACTTGAACTTCTCGGTGTTTGAGGCCTTAAGAGGCCTGTTCACTGTTCTAATATATACACTATCTGGGTCAAAAAGAAACTCTGCATGTATGGAAGGAACAGAGTCACAGACTGAATCTATCTAGGTCGACAAACATTCTGGACTATATTTTGTTGGCAGTTCCTTCCAATGGGTGTCTAGTCATGATTTGAAGATGTTGACTGTAAGGGCTGTTACTACAGAGTCCGGAAGACCATTCCAAACATCAAGCACTCGAAGAGAGAAGTAATTTCCCCTGATGTTCTGTCTGTGATGAATTTTGGATAATTTCAGGGAGTGTCCTCTGCTGTCCCTATTGGTGAAAAATTCAAACTGTGGTTTGTCACTCCGGTAAATACCATGTATAAACTTGTACAAGTTGATCATGTTACCCCTTTTTCTTCTGTGCTCCAGGTTTGAAAGTGAATAACAGAGAGACGCTCAGGGTACAGTTTATCTTTAAGAAATGCTAAAAGTTTAGTTGCTCTGCGCTGAACATCCTCTATATCCTGGCACAGTGTTTTGTGGCAGGGTTGCAGAGAGAATGTCCGTATGCTAGTACTGGTCGTACCAGAGACTTGTACAGTTGTAGGAAAGTGTCTTTGGTGAGGAAGTCAAAGGAGCGCTGGATAATACCAACTGTTCTATTTGTTATAGAGGTTGCCTTGGCACATGCTCTCTGAAATTCAATTCGTTATCAATGCAGACCCCAAGATCCTTCTCAACGTCGCTTTGAGATAGAGTTGCGGTACGTGTCTCACCCTTGATGTTTACCTCAGTCATGTAGTACACAGCATCTGACTTCTTGTTCCCCAGTTTCAGAACATGGCATTTTTCTGGGTGGAATTTCAATAGCCATTGTCTTGACCTATTTTGCTATCTGTTTAGGTCTTCCTGTAAGGCACGTGTAGCTCCTTCATTGTCACTTCTAACGAAAACCTTGGTATCATCTGCAAAAAGGTGTAGTGTTTTGAATGTGATTCAGCAGATCGTTGATATACAGAACAAACAGAATAGGTCCCTAGAACGGCCTTGGGGCCTTGGCTCTGTTTGTGTGTAGCCAGTCCCCTTCCTACTAGTACTAGTATCAGCTGGTTTCGATTGTGGAATTACCGTTAAAGTTCGTTTTTATTAACTTGTAACAATTCAAGCGTAAAGTTACATTTGGTCTGTTTAACTATTGCATGACAAAATACAATCATTCAGTTATTTACCTGCTTCGTGTATAAATCTAATTACACGGAAATGAACCCTAGATTCGGAATCGTTCATTTTTCACTTATGGTCTCCTGAACGTCTGTTATGTCTGAGACCGAAAGTTCGCTCATAAGCGGAATATCGGAAGTCACCAGCAAAACATGAAGGGAGAATATATTGTTTTATACTAAAAAAAATAAAAAGTTATTAATTGTTTCATACAGAACATTGGCGAGCAAAAAAAGTTTTTTTAAATAGAATAATTGATGAAGTAGTAGTATTTAATTTTGTAAAGCAGCAGAAATAAATGTTCAAAATAGCTCAAAAGAAAAAAATCATTTTCCATAAAGAAAACTCCCTAAGGTTGTCATGCGCAGGCGGCTCTGTTTGAAATCGTGTCTGAACAAACCTGTTCCAGAAAACTTGGAGACCTCAATTTTGTCCAGATCATTGATATTCCAGCAAATCACAGGAACGGGACAAAATGGCAACACCACTGGTACAGATTTTTGTTATATTTATCTCATGTATTGTGTTGAATAGTTTCAACTTTGCATCACACAACAGGTTTCAGGGCTTCATGTTGATAAAAACCAGTGAATCACTGATTGATTTTGATGATGATAGAATCCACTATGTAAGTGAAGGTTTCGAGAAGAATGTCATACTGTTGAATCTGAGTGCCTGTGTCTTGAACAAAAACGCATGTATTATGTTTATATTAATCTATGTTGTTCAAGTATAGCTGAAACGCTTATCAGCCAAAGTAAAACTGAAACAAGATGAAAATGAACGTGCCCCGTCACGTTTGTGATGTTTCAAAGTTCGAGATCTGTTATGCTTTTAGTTTTTCATTAAATTGGTGTTGTTCAGTCATTGTCTTTCAAACCCCACCCAGACCACTCCTCCTTCTCCTCCCCTCCTCCTCCTCCTCCTCCTCTCTCTCTCTCTCTCTCTCTCTCTCTCTCTCTCTCTCTCTCTCTCTCTCTCTCTCTCTCTCTCTCTCTCTCTCTCTCTCTCTCAGTACAGGTCAGTATCAATAAAAGCATGTCTGAAACATCTCTGTCTGTTTGTCTGTGTGTCAGTGTCTCTCTCTCTCTCTCTCTCTCTCTCTCTCTCTCTCTCTCTCTCTCTCTCACTCACACACACACACACACACACACACACACACACACACACACACACACACACACACACACACACACACACACACACACATACATGCCACACACACTAAGACACATTTTATGTCACAATCTTTAATCTTATTTAATCTTTGACTTATTTGACTAGATACCAAAATTCAAAACAGAATAAATGCTTGGGCTATATCCATTATTTACATATGTTTACAGTCAGTGAACATAATGCTGAATCAGCAATGGAAAAGTTATGAAAAATGTGACCTTTAAACAAGCAAATTTAGTCATTTCACTTGTTAGTTTTTGATTTGATTTGGAGAGATAAGCATAAGTAAAATGGAAATCTTGAAGGGAAGTATGTTGAACTTTGCCTTTAGAAATGCTATATTGTTGCTAGTGGGATAATTTATGAGGAGAAGAGGTTAATGAAAAATGTTTTGAAATAAAATGTCATGTGCTAATTGTCGTCTGTGTGCAAAACATTTCCTTTATGGCCACCTCAAACTTAAAGAATAAACAACAATAACTAATCTTTTATTTGAAAATTTGCAACAAGTCACAGTCTGTACTTGTGGTTGTGATGAAAATTAAGCCTTAGAAAAGTGAATTTATTATGGTTAGTGTGAACACAGGTTTTGGACATGTATTGCCATACAGTAAGAACACACAGCAAAATTGTTTCTTCAGTATAGACTATACCTTCTTTGCACCACAGCTGTTGGACTGGTCATTTTATCCCCCCCCCCCCTCCCACACACACACACACATACACACACATATACACAAAAGCACACATGCACACACACACATAAGAGTGGGGATGGGGGGATGGGGAGTGAGAGAAGCTTTTGTTGTTTTACTTCTGGGTCTGTGAAATGGATTGTAGAGCATTAGGGGAAAAAAAAGTATGCCATTAAAAAAGTGTATTGCCAGTCACACAGTATAGCAAAAGTTTGATGCCCATATCAGATAGTGATATAACGAATAGTGTCTGTATTTAATGAACTATTTTTTTTTCGCCCTTTTGTTATGTTTGTTCAAAGTTAGATGTATACTTTTATGTACAGTGATGAATTTCTGTTATTCTTTAAATGTTCTGAATTTTTTTTTTTACAGGAAGATCCATCCCTTGAACGCCACTTCCGTGGTCACAGGGACACAGTGACGTCTGTGGACTTCAGTCCCTATCATGACACAACTTGGTATGATGTCTTCTGTAGAATTAGTAGCTGGACTGGCTGGAGTATGATGTTATATGTAAAATTAGCAGCTGGACTAGTTGGAGTACTTATGATGTTTTCTGTGAAATAAGTAACAGGAGTTGCTGGATAAATTCTTAAACACACAAACAAGTAACGAAAACAAAAGAAAAAAAGAGAGAGAAAGAATGGTATATGTTACACTTTTGACCCAAAGGTCGTTTGATACATATGTTTACAAAGACAAGATGAACAACACACAGATTTATAGTAGAACTGTCAGAACCTGGAGAAATACAGTCTTCAGCTGCAGAACCAACCAGCTTGGAGCGATAGTGCACCACCCTTAGAAGCCTGTGCTTTGTTCACACAGGGTACAGGCACACATGGGACATTCTGCGAAGAGGTCAAGGGACATAATTGCTTCTTGCAGATGCCATTTTGTAATGGTCACTGAATGTGACATGACAGCACCTCCACGGGAGTGTTCCCAAAGATGAACCAATTCATGTTTCATGACTGTAGAGCCCACACAGCAAAAAGACATCACTGTCAAGCAACTGCCGTGTGCATCCTGCAGCCTCATTCATTCTCTTCCACTGACAGGTGAACACAGCACAACTTCAAATATGGCTTAGCTTTTGCCGTGAGGTTTTCCGTGCCCTCTAAAGAGGATCCAAGGTTACAGTCTTTCCTGTTGTCAACAGGATGTTCCCTTCGGTCAGTGGGTCTTTCCTCACCATTACAAATCATTTCCCAGAGTCAGCCAAAAGGCAAAAAAGAAGAAGAAAAGTTGCCAAGGGGGACCCAGAGAATACTGTCTTCACTGACGAAACTAGCCAGCACCACCTATATAGAAGCATGTGCTGTGCACACACATGGGGTGCAGGCACACACAGGGCATTACATTAAGATGTCAAGGGACATAATTACTCCTTGGCAGATGCACGATTTTTGCTTATGGATTGGCATAAGGAGAGCCAAATATACTAGTCACATAAAGTTAAGCACAGTTTACATGTACCCGCATAATTCCAAAATATAAAAGCCACGATTTTGAAATTGGGAACAGATTTAATTCATTATCTTGTTCCAATGTACATTGAATTTCATTGGGATCGAATGAACGGTTGTTGATTTACAGACAATTAAACAGAGGATGGGTCGAAATCAAAGTTCGCAAAATCTGTTCAGTTCACAAAATCATTTCAATAGTGGGTGTGGCCACCGCCATTGGCGAGACATTCCACGCAGCGACTCCTCATCGAGTTGACCAGTGTTCTGATGACCCTCTGAGGGATTCTCTGCCATTCCAGTTGCAGCATTTGGAAGAGATCCTGGCGGTCTCTGGGAGGTGGATGGTTCTCCTTCACACGTCTCCCCAACTCATCCCACATATGCTCGATGGGATTGAGGTCGGGACTATACGCCGGGAAGATCATCCTGTTGATGCCGGCCTGCACAATGAAGTTTTCGGCCACCCGGGCCTATGTGGCCGAGCATTGTCGTCTTGGAAGACTGCCATGGGTCCTATCGTTGCATGGTCGGAACAACGAAAGGCGCCAGGATTTCATCCTGATAGCGGATGCCTGTGAGGTTTCCATCAATATGGTAGAGTGGTGTCTTGTGGTGGAGGCTGAAGGCACCCCATACCATAACAGATCCTCCCCCAAAGGCCCTGGTCTGGCGAACAGCTGCATCAATGTAACGTTCACCAACACGCCTCCAAACTCTAGTTCGGCCGTCATTGTGTTCAAGACTAAACCGCGACTCATCTGAAAAGAGGACCTGGGACCACTGTTGTTGGTTCCATCTCACATGACGATGGCAGAAAGCTCGGCGAGCCAGCCTATGGGCTGCTAGCAGTCGTCGTGGTCGAACAGCTGGGGCGACGTGATCTGAGGCCGAAGTGGTGAAGACGGTTTTCGTATGGCTTGACGGCTGAGGATGGTGTTATTTGCCATACGAAGCTGCCTTTGGATGCTGGTGGAAGTGTGGTATCCCGCTGCAATAGGGCCTGCCTCTTGATGAAACGATCTTCTCTGGGAGTAGTCTGCCTAGGCCGACCTGACCGTGGCCTCTCTTCACGCTGTTGGTCGCCCTAAAACGCTGATTCAGTCTAACAATAACTGAATGATGCACACCAAGTCGTCGCGCCACTTCAGCCTTTGCAATGCCATCTTGTATCCACGCAATCGCCCTGGTTTTGTCAAAGGTGCTAAGTTTTCTTCATGGTGGCATGGTGAGAAAAGGGCTGACAGTAACCAACCCCGCGCTTAAACAGCCAAAAGAAGGGGCATAAAAAAGTTGCACTTGACTGCTCTTGCACGGAAGACTGCTCTTGCACGGACTGCTCTTGCACGGGAAAAAAAGAATTTTCATTTTACACATCTTGTGTCGCCAGCAAGCTTGATGCAAAACAGGCACAGTTAACGCAACTTTGCACTTTTTATCCCGCGCGGTAACGAGGTCACCAAGACCCCCGTGCGCACTACCAGTTGACACAGGCTGGATTACACACTGCTGTGTGAGATTCCATCATTGGTTGCCGCATAACAAAAAAAACCAATGTTTTTTGAAGGGATGAATCAACCCCCTGTGTGCAAAGGCCTGTGCTTAACTTTATGTGACTAGTATATATCAGATCCAGTTTATGACTTTTTTTCAGTAAAAATGGAAACAAATCTGTATATTTAGATTTTTTTTCATTATTTCTACTCCATGCCATTCCCTTTCCCATCCAGCTCCAGCTCCATCTCCACCCCACCACTATCACCCATCTGCTATGTTATGATTTAAAACAATTTTTCTCCCATTGATTTAAAGTCAGCTTGATGTTTGCTTTCAGCATCGGGATCAATGGACTCTTGTCTTATGGTGTGGAACTTTAAACCAAGATGAGAGCATACCGCTTTGTGGGACACAAGGTAGATATCTATTCTTGTATCTACTATGTAATTGTTTACTTTGTCACCTCTCAGAGTATGTTAACTGATACGTTTATCTTTGGGATGGTAGGGGTGGTTGATGGTGATGGTATTAATTGAATGTTTGAAAATGTCTGCTGGAAGGTGGAGTGAGAAATAGGGAGGGAGACGGCAGAGAGTATGCATACGAGTTAAAGTATTTGCTTAGTAACTTGATGCTAGAAGAAAAAGAAGAAAAAGAAACACCCGAAGGTGCTGGGGAGGACCCAGAGACCTTCAGGTAGGGGTGGTTGATGGTGACGGTATTAATTCAGTGTTTGAAAATGTCCGCTGAAAGGTGGAGTGAGAAATAGGGAGGGAGATGGCAGAGAGTATGAATACGACTTTAAGGTATTTGCTTAGTAACTTGACGCTAACTTGATGCTGGCAGTTTTAATGTAGTAAAGCATATGAATTAAACAAAAAAGAAGAGAGGGGTGGGGATGGAACATTTTTGTTTTTAGCAGATTTCAGATGTCTCTCACACAAAATGATAGATTGCTCAGTATGGTAAAATCCCTACTGAACATCCCTGGATGTCATTGGTTATAAACATTGTTATAGATGGGTTTTTTAGTTGCAGCACATAATTTCATTCAGAATTTTCATCATATTGCTCATCGTTCCATGTTAATTCACTGGTATTCAGACTATTCCTGATGCGGCTTCCATGGTTGCATGCTTAGCACATTGATGGAACTTGGTACTTGAGTTAATGATTGAATAAGCAAGATCAGATGACTGGCAGACTTGATCATGCTGCATGAATTGTTCTTGATCTGTGCTTTTACTGTCCAGTGCGTGTTTATGCTACGTGAATTGCTCTCTGATCAGTATTTTTACAGTCCTCTGCATTTGATCACAGGATGCGGTGCTGTCAGTGAATTTTCTCCCTCGGGCCATTTGGTTGCATCTGCTTCCAGAGATAAAACAGTGCGACTTTGGATTCCCAGTGTGTGAGTATGGTGTGTGTTTGTGTGTGTGTGTGTGTGTGTGTGTGTGTGTGTGTGTGTGTGTGTGTGTGTGTGTGTGTGTGTCCCAAAGGACATGCTGTACGACGAGCTGGCTACAAACTCCTGACACACAGATTAAAAGCTTTTGTATAAACCATTACCAAATCTGTATTTGTGGTTAGTTATTTTACACAGATCTTGATCTTTGACACTTTCACACTTGTTTTGTTGTTGTTTGTAAATGGACCTTTGCATATACAACAATTATAGTGAAGATGCTGACAGTCCAGTTCACTTCTTTTCAGAAGTTACACCAACATCAAAATCTGCAAGAATGTGCAGTGAAGAGGTCAACACATGCCTCTATTCATTTATTTGTTTGCCATTTAGAATCACTTGTTCTTTTTCTTTAGTTTCATAAATTCCTACGTATCTGATGATTGCAGTTTTTACAAAAATACAGTAGCTGCAAGAGACATGTAATTTGTAAACTACACATACATTTTCTTTATACTTTTAGTTGTAAAATTCCCTTTTTTTTTTTTAAACAAAGATCATTAAAAAATTTCCAGAGGTAATGTATCTTTTGATCTCTGTATATGTTTGTATGCAATTCAGCAGTGTGTAGAGGATGACTGCAGTGTTTTATTTGTTTCAGAGTTTTGTACTGATATGTTGGAGTATGGTTTCAGTAAAGGCGAGTCAACTGTGTTCAAGGCCCACACAGCCACTGTACGCAGCGTGGATTTTACCAGCGATGGCCAGACCCTGTGCACAGCCTCTGATGACAAAACCATTAAAGTGAGTGTTATTCCCTATGTTCAGCATTGTTCACCACATTCCAAGTTGAAGTATTTATCAGTTTCCTCTTTTTATCCCACGTCTGCCTCTTCGTCTCTCGCTGAGACCTCATCATGTGCATCTTTTGTCTGTATGTTCTCTCCCTCACCTCCCTCATCCCTACACCCCTTATCCCCCCCCTTCCTCCTCTTTGTCTGTCACCCAAACCACCTCTCCTTTTTTTTCTGGTTTTCCTGCCTCTTGATTGCCCCCCCCCCCCCCCCCCCACCTCTTTTTTTTTTTTTTCTCTTTCTGAAATGCTGAAAATATCCACCAGTCAGTCAGTGACCTCCTGACTTAAAACTGAAAAATTGGTTTATCTCTATAATGACCAAATCTGTACAAAAGAATAATATTGTGTTTGATGCATTCTGCTTGATTTTCAGTTTCCCATGTCCCCCACCTTCACACCCATCTCTCTCGACCTCCCTTCTAATTTTCTTTTGCCGGTGTCAGAATGTTGATGGTCTTACCAACTGTACAACTTGATTACCAGTTTTTCGTTGCCATTGTTAGTTTTATTGCTTTCAGTTTAACAAAAAAAGTTCTATGTAAGTAAGTTAGACTGTCTTGCAAATTTGAACTGCTGTTTTGTTTTTAAACCCCAATTTCAGTTTTATTTTGTTGACCTTCTCATTTCTCTAAAATTCCATGTGAGACTCATGCAAATGTTCCATTCTTAGCTGCTGCTTTCAGTTTTTTTTTTTCTTTGCCTGTTTCTTAGCTCTATGTGCCATGTGTCCTAGAACATTGGTGATCTTTACAATTAAAAAAGGTCATCTGAAGATTCAAAGTTTTTTGTGTTCCTTCTGTTCATTGTTCACATTTGCTTTCTGCTACCTCTTCCTGCTCCCCCCCCCCCCCCATTCCTCTCCCCCCATCTCCCCCAACCCCCATTTTTTGTTTGACTACATTGTTTGTATTATCTGAAAAATCCTTGTTTTTGTCACCTGTTTTGTTTATTGCATGGCTGAAAAGACCCCAATGCGTTCTTTTCACATAGATGTTTTCTCCACAGTGGCTTTTTTGGTGTTGGTTGTTGTTCTCTCAACCCAAAGCCCCAGAAATCATTTTCATACATGTGATAGGATGTTGTTCTGAAAATTGGTGATTGTGCTATGTTTTTCCATTGTGTTTCAGCTGTGGACAGTCCACAGGCAGAAGTTCCTCTACTCCCTCACTCAGCACAGCAAACTGGGTGCGATGTGCCAAGTAAGTTTTCTTGAACTGCTCGACTAGATTCACAGATCAGTACAAGCCTACATGAAGGAGTATGTGATTGACGTGAAAGATTAAACTCCTTGCTTTTTTGTTCTTTTTTTTTTGTTTTGTTTGTTCTTTTTTTTTTTTATTATTGTTGTATCTTCCATGCTTCATCAGTAGCATTACCTCCAAAATGGTCTTTTGACGACCACTGGAGAGACATACCTAGGTTCAGCCTGTTGCAGCCCTGGCTGTGATAGTCCCCAAGAAGTAGTAGGTTTCAGATCATTGTGAGGGAGCCCACCAGAGGAAACACTATACTGCAGCTCTGTGATTTGGATGGTGTTCGGTGGTGCCTGTGCTGATCGACAGAAGCAGTACATCACTTACTAAATCTGGTATTGATGATAATAATTGCTAAGTCACAAAGCCAGCTTATTTTTCAGAGATCTCCACCAAGTTCATCCTTGTAGGAATTTGGCTGAAAGTGATGTCAAAGAGACAGGCAGGCTTAGCGACACGTGGTCGTGGCATACAGAAACTGCATAAGTAAGGGATATTGCCCTTGCCGGTCACCTCAGCTGGGGCTGCAATAGGATGCACCAGGGTGTGATTGGATGTTGAGCTGAAATAACTATTGTTGGGGTTATGCCACCGTAATTGCACAAAGGATGAGGGGACAGACGTGTGGGAAGGAGGGGGGTAGGGGGACCAAAAGACTTTGTCACTTACGCAGCAGTCAATAGATATTTGCAATTCCAAATACTACAAACTTGCAAAGATCACTTGTTCAGTAAAACTTTCTGTTTATCTCTGGCTCAATGAAATTTTGCTTGTCAAATTTTTAACAGTTTCTTTTTATCGAAACCTTGTATTTTGAAATTTCATTTTTGCCCCCAAGAGTTTTAGATATTTAAAGATTTATTTTGGTGGTGTTAATCATAAATCTTGATGCACTAAGGTGACTGTTTTTTTTGTGAATTTAAACAATTAAAAAAAAATTCATTTTGCTTCAGATTTTCCCCAGATGACCGTTTGGTGGTGTCAGGCAGTGATGACAAATTGATAAAACTCTGGGACCGACAGACACGTGACTGCATCCACACTTTCCATGAAATTGGCGGGTGAGTACTTATTTGCCTGTTGTTCATAGCAGGAATTAAATGAATCTCCTTAGGAGAAAGAAAAGTACTTCAGATTGGACTTGGAAGCACCATTTGAAATGAATGATGGTTTCTATAAAGGTGGAGATTAGTAGGAGATGTGGGGGACAGGTTCAGGCTTATACTAGCAATGTGGCATAAATGCATTTTATTCTGGAGCTTGTGTGTTTTGGATTTTTTTTCAGCCCTTTTATCTTTCATGTCATGTGTGGCATTACCATCAGGATGCTCCGTTTGTCTCCCATTTACGAAGTTCGCCACGCCCAGGTTTGTCTTGTTACAAGCACAGAACTAATATTCAGCAGGGAGCTTTCAATATCAGCTGATCATGTCCGTCAAGTTTTGTTTGTTTGTTTTGTTTTTATGATGATTTATTCAAAACCTCACCGATAAGAAACATGATTCATATTGCCTACCTGCTTATTAGCATATTGTATCTGATTTTTAAGTATTTTAAAGCACTTGCAGAAAAATACAAAGATACACAAAAATGAATGTTATTAAATTTTGTTATTAGTTAAAATGCAGCAATATTTGTGTATGCACAGTATAGATATTAGTTATGGGTCAAGATTACTTCATCATTTATGTGTTTCAGGTATGTAAACCACGTTGACTTCCACCCGAGTGGAACATGCATTGCATCTGCCAGTACAGATGGAAGCATCAAAGTGTGGGATATCCGCATGAACAAAATATTGCAGCATCATGCAGGTAATGCATATAAACTGAATGTATCAGATAAGATCATGCAGCTTAAAGTTGACAATTCCCCCCACTCCCCCCCCCCCCCCCCCCCCCCCCTTTTTTTTTTTTTTTTTAATTGTGATCTTTTGATTGGTAACACTCCATTCCTCTCATTCCAATTTCTCTTGCAAAATCCTCAAGAAGGCTTATTGTTCAGCAGTCCTCACAAGTATTCATATCAGATGGTTGCCAAGCCTCTCAGCAAAGGGAGGCAAGTGAAGACCTGTCTCTGACTAGCTAAGGGTGATTTGCAATGGTATCTGATTTGTGTGGGGGTGAGGGGCATGCTCAAGAACATAGGTGCATTATGTTCACATACTAGATTTTTGCTGTTTTACCTTTGATATATTTTTTTATAGCTTTTTCTCATTAAAAGTTTGAAACAAACTGTTTTCTGTCTGTTTTGCTTTGTTTCTCTCTTATTAATCCATTTGTAAAGAGTCCATTTTACCTGCTTGGGATCTGATCAGGCCATGTTTGGCTGACATAGGAAATTGTATGTTTAAATCTACACTATCATAATTTCCCCAATCATTTTTATGAACTGAGTGCTAGTACAGTTTCAGGTGAAGTAAACTCCAACAGCCATTAAAGCACAAAACATATGACAAACTGATTTAAGACCATTGTATTGCGTACTAATTGATTTTAAGACAAGTCTATTACACTGGTCATATGAATGCATGAAGTGCAGGCCGTAAGCAGTTTGAAAATTTTTTAGCAAAATGATTTATAGATTTTCGCAGGATCTAAAATCGTTTCCATTATGTAATTGTTGGAAGACTGACCGTGATCAAGGAGAATGCAGAGGGAGCAATGGCATGTTTAATTTTTCTTCTTTTTTTTTAACTCATTTCAGTTTGCTGTTCTCAAATTCCAATGAAAACAATAAAAAAAAAAAAAGCAACAACCATCACCAAATCTGCGTTCTATGATTTATTGGTTGCACGGTTGGTTAGTGGAAGATTGATCAGTGGAATGATTGATTGATTGTTCAAGGATTTATTGATGTGTATAAGTGTTGTTTGCAGCTCACGCAGGTGCTGTGACCAAAGTGTCCTTCCACAGCAACGGCAATTACCTGTTGACGAGCTCTGAAGATGGCACGTTAAAAATCTTTGACCTGCTGGAGGGACGCATCTTCTACACACTACATGGACACCAGGTCAGAACTGCTTCAAAACCACTGCTTTGTTTGTGCCGTTTCTCTTCTACGTTTTGTTCTCCATATGTAACAACTCCGTATGTAGAAAGTGTTTATTGATATTCCTTTAGTGATCAGTTTATTCATGTACGGACTAGCATTTTCACTCGGCTTCACTAGGATCCACCCGCTTCCCCCATTCAGCCCTCTCCTCGTCCCTTGTGTTCTTTTGTCTGTCTTCCTTCTGTTCACAGCACTGCCTCAGTAGCAGTACTGACACCCTTACTATCACATCAGCAGACTCTCATGGTCTCCCTCCCGCCTTCTCCTGTAGTGAACATCCTTCTTGTGTGGTCATCTCATCTTCAATTCCCATGATCTTGTCAACACTTAGAACTGTGGAAAACACCTGTCACTGGCGTGGTTGTGGAAAGGAAATTGAAAGTGAACTCACTGGGAAAGCGCGGAGCTTGAAAGGCTACAGATTTTAAGATTCTTTTTCTCCATGAAAATTGGAGGAGGATGATGCTATAGAGAGTTCCATTTTAATTCAGTCCTTTTGTTTGATTTGTGGAATGATGTTTCTCTTCTTCCATAGCATTCCAGACAATGTTCGGTTTTTGTGTGCAGGGTCCTGTCACGGCAACCAGATTTTCCAAAAATGGCGAGTTCTTTGCTTCAGGGGGTGCTGATGAACAGGTTTGTATGATCAGCTGTGTGTTTGCCTGTGTTGACCCAACCTCAACATACCTGCAACATCTTCCCACACTGCTCAGATTACATGCCTACCTCACCTTTCTCACACAGTCTTACCTTTAAATGGTGAAATCCTATGCATGTCATTTAATGAGCCTAGCCACTTAACAAATTCACGGTTTTAATTGAGTGCTAAGATTTATTCCACATAGGCATCAGTATTGTATTGCAGATATTCTGAGATGATGAGTTATCAGATTTTTTTTCTCTCCTTTTTTTTTGTTTTTGTTTTTTAAAGTTTTTGGAAGGAAATCAGTATTTTCTCATTGAACTGATCAAATGTCAGTTGTGATGAAATGAATTGAGATCTGTGTTTATTTTCAGGGATTAAACTTGAGGATACATCTGAACCTTTTAGTTGGAAGTGCCCTTAGTTCTAATTTTAATTTTCTTTCAGCCCTGATGTGGTCTGCATGGCTGGATATATACAGCTTGACCTGACTGCTGTAAATTGTCATTTTCACTGTATCATTTTTACCACTTTAGCAGCCATACTCCATAGGCAGGGAGGATGCATGCAGGCTAAGATCCATACCAGAGAGTATATGTAGGAACCTTCAACTCTGTGTACACATCTGTGGATTATGAAACGGCATATGTTGAAATGGAAGATCACAGTTGGTTGAAATTTTAAAGCTGGCAGCTTGGCCCTATTCTTTTTTTAACACGATCACTGATATTGTTCAAACACCTTCATTTTGTTGAAATTGTGCAGGTGATGCATATATGCAAGTTGTGTTGTGCTTCTGATATGCGGTGTGAATGTTATTTTAAAATTCAGAGTTTGGCTGCAAGTTAACGATGATCAGGAAACCATTTCAGACAACAGACAGTTGTGATACGGACAGTTTATCATGTCTGTAACCTGTTCATGCAGGCCCTATTTTCACATATCTGGCTGAACAGTGTTTGACGGGTGTACCAGCCTCATTTTGACACTGTTGTTTGCTGTCAAATCAGGTATCAACATGAATGAAAATGAAGTTCAGGCATGATAACATTTTTTTCAACGTGGCCTCTGTGTGTGTCTCTGTGTGTATTTTCCCTGACCTTTTATCCTATGCTGTGAGAATCTTAGGCCAGTATGCTGCTTCTTGTGTTATGACTTCAGCCATTAGAAAAAACACACACACACAAAAAAATGCTTAGAGCAGGAAGCTGCCTGGGACCAGTGTTAACCAAAAGTTTGGCTTTTCTGTTTCATGTTGATTTCTGTTTTACTGTACCTTGCTGTTCAGTGGATGGTTGCAGGTGTTAGTGTGTGTGTGTGTGTGTGTGTGTGTGTGTGTGCGTGCGTGCGTGCGTGCGTGCGTGCGTGCGTGCGTGTGTGTATGTGTGTGTGTGTGTGTGTGTGTGTGTGTGTGTGTGTGTGTGTTACTGTACCTTGTCTATCATTCAATGTGTGGTTGCAGGTGTTGGTGTGGAAGACCAATTTTGACCAGCTTTCTCAGAGGGACGTCCTTGGGGCACAGCAGTTGCGGGATCGCTCGGAGGCCAAGTCGCAGGCTCAACCGGCGGCGGGGAATGTCCAGTCTCAAATGTACAAGGCAGAGCGCCTGCTTCTCCCATCAGCGTAAGTGTGTTGTGTCTGGGATGATCTCAGTTCAAAGCTTGTGTGTGCGTTTTGTTAGATTTGGATCTTTGTATCTGGTGTTTGTTTATATTGTGAAATTCTTGAAAGAGTTTCTTTGTTATGTTTGTTTTTTTTATGTATGTGAGAGTGTTGTTCGATTTACAGCAAGCAGCTTCTCATTTTTGTGAAAGAAATTTTTAAAAGAATATTTTTGTTTAGAGTAAGGTGTGTAATATGCTTCTTTCACTATTCTTATCTAGGCTAGTCGCAGGGTCTGTCAGTATTTTTCCTAATGGAATGGAATTGTATCATCATTATTTGATATCATATATTACCATAAATATGATTGTTTACAATGTAGGGTAAATTATAGGAACAAAGTTATTCTGTATGTCATTTTGTTTGTTTGTTTTTTGTTTTACCATCAGTTACTGTTGAGTATAGGGAACTGCATATTAGCAAATCCTTGTTCACTCTTCATTTCAGTTTGTTTTCATTTAAAAAAAAACAAACAGATTTTATTAACTGTTAAATATTATAGTAACTTTACAGATCTGACAGCAATGTGTTTATGATATCGTTTATACCATTCAAAACTGAAATTCCAATTGTTTTCACATATTACACCATTTAAAACATTGTGGGTGACGGCTCGTGGAGAAAAGAAAATAACCGTGTTGTGCAAGTGATGAAATTATATTGTTATCCTCCTCTGTGAGTTGTGCTTGGTTTCTTCATGAGCGTGATCCATCCTGTCAGCTCTTATGTTTCTACTCTAAAGTGAATAATTGTTTTTCTTATTTTTCTAAGAGTCTTAGTTGTTAATCCTCATTTTATTTACTGCATTTTTACCTTGATGACAGATAGGGAATATAGTGATTTTACCATTCTGACCTAATGTTAGGATTTCATGTAAGAAGATATATGTGCCTCGGAGGTAAGTGGTGCCAAAACAGTGAAGTTGAGTTAAGATGATGATTTTCAGGATATTTATTTTCCAGCGCAGAGTACGTTTTAAGGTGAGAAATTTTAAGAACAAAACAAAAGACTTTAAACTGCACTTTTTGTCTTCATAAAAAAAAATATGTGCATGAAAAACAGACCCTTTGTTTGTGAGATGCTATGAAGAAAAAAGGGAAAAAAATAACACATTTCTAAGATTACTGAACAGCTTTCAAAACTAACATATCAACAAGTGGTTTGGCATTTCCCGTTTCCCTTTAACATGCATGCTTTTTTTTTTTTCTTTTCTTTATCTCAACATTATTGGACTGTTGAAATTCAGAGGCAAAATGAGGTAACTATCGGAACAACCCCTGTCTTTGATACTTTAATAAGCACTCAGGCTGATTGTTTCTGCAAGGGTTTAAGCATTACCTGCAGCTGTAGTTAGAGCAGCAATATGCATCTTAATGCACTGGTGGTGGTGGCTTGCAGTTGGATGCGCGCTCCATGGTCAAACGCATGCAGGACCAGGAGCCATCGGTCACCGATGTGGGGCCGGCCATGTTCACTCCCTCTCAGGTTGTTGACTTGTGGTCTGTTAAACTATACCACATGTACGCTCTCAGCTGTACGGTCTGTGCTTGAGTGACATTTACTTCTGTGGTGTAACCGGTAGCATGTTACTATGGCAGCATACTCTTTGTCTGTGTGTGTATGTGTGTGTGTGTGTGTGTGTGTGTGTGTGTGTGTGTGTGTGTTTGCATGCTATGCACAGACATGAAATTCTTATGGTGAATTTCTGCTGATTTTGGGGATGGTTTCGGCTGCAAAATCAAATGGTTTGCCCCCTCCTGTCCCCACACTCACCCCCCCCCCCCCCCCTCCAAACCCCCCCTAAAAGAAAGAAAAAAAAAAATCAGAAAGCCTGTCTATAGTGAAATGTCCCAGAAAAGTTTGCTTCTTCCTTCTCCCTTCACCCTCCACCAACACTTTGCCACACCATTTCGTCATCCCTCTTCCACTATGGTCCAGCCACTCACCTCTGGTGAAAAAACAAAAAAAAAACAAAACGGAATTTGTTTGGATTAATTTAATTGACCAGCAGTGGTGACACAACAGAAGATATCTAAAATCTGTGATGAAAAAACAAATTAGGCTACGTCAACCACTATCGGTTGATGGGAACATAAGAAATTCCTACACTTTCCATAAAATGATCCAATGGAAATAAGCTCTGTAACTAGTCTTGGGGATGTCATAGCAAGTAGTAGACCTTACTTTCAGTGCTCTATCGTGAACTTGGCTGACCCCAGCAGCTTTGAAACAAAGGAACTGGCAGCACTAGGCTTTCCCGCAAAGCGTGCGCAGCAGGTATTTCCTGTGCCAGAAAAAATGTCGGTCAGGCGAAAGGGTGGTAGCGAATTCTTGCTCAATGAAGCGCTTGAAATCATATTACAAAGTGGATCTAGTGATGAGGGAAGTGATAGAGAGAAAGAAAACTGTGAAAGAGAAGAGGAAAGTGAATTGTTTGAAGATGCAGCCATCCTATCATCTTCTGATTTGGTGTTGTAAAAGAACGGAATAGAATGTAAACAAAGAATTTTTTTTTTACTTGTCAGACATGTTTTTTAATGCACAGTCGTGTCTACACATTGAAAGTAAATGATTTGAAATTACTATGTTCGATTAGTTGAGTGTTTGTTCTTTCGTATGACACCTAACACAACACTGTCAGTTGTTGTCTTGCTACCGTAAAAATGAATTAAAAAGTGGCCAAACAGCGCGCCGGCAGGGACTGAGTGCCATGCACGAGTGTGCGGCAGCAGGGAATCGTGCCGTGAGTACTGCTCTCGGCTAGATAGTATGAAGCTTTCCCACCCCCAGCCTGGACTTTATGATCAACTGAACTAAGTGTACCCACCCCCCCCCACCACCATCTCCTCTACCACCTCTCTGAAAAAAAAAAAAAATCAAACATTTTTTTAAACTAGTAAAACATGGAAAAAGTGTTTCTGTTGTGAAAGAGTAACACTTTAATATTATAACTACATGCAGTTTTTTTGTGTTTTTTTTGGTCTCTGGGTTAAGTGTCACTCATGTCAGGTTTGTTTTACATCAGGGCCAGAGGAAAATACAGGTGGGAGATCACAGTATTCACTGCATGTGCTTGCTTGTCTGCATGTTGTTGATCCTTCATTACCATTTCATTTTTTTCCCCTCTGTGATGGATGCATTGTGCTTTTTGTACTCCCAGTTCTTACAGAATAGGGAGTACTTTAGAATGGGAAAAAAGAAATGCTGTCTGTGTGTGTGTGTGTGCGTGTGTCTGTGTGTCCGTGGTCAAAATCTGTACCACTCACTCCAGACAAAACTACTGGGCTGATCTTTCTGAAAATTTGTAGGGCTGTAACAGTTTTTCTCTCTTTATGGAATATCTCAGAAAGTACTTGGCCGATCTTTGTAAAAATGAGCAGGTACGTTCATTATGGGTCACGGATGATGTCCGATGTTTTAGTTTACCTCGTTAAAGCCGTTACTAACGGCTGTAACGTCCTGTAATGGTTTTTCTTCTCTATGGAATATCTCAGAAAGTACTTGGCCGATCTTTCTGAAAATTTGTAGGTATGTTTATTATGGGTCACGAATAATGCCCAATGTTTTAGTTTACCGTTATTAACGGTTGTAACAGCCTGTAATGGTTTTTTCTTCTTTATGGAATATCTCAGAAAGTACTCGGCCAACCTTTTTTTATGAAAATTAGCAGGTATGTTCATTATGGGTCAGAGATGATGCCCAATGTTTTAGTTTACTCTGTTATAGCCGTTACTAACAGTTGTAACAGCCTGTAATGTTTTTTTTTCTTTATGGAATATCTCAGAAAGTACTTGGCCGATCTTCCTGTAAATTTGTATGTATGTTCATTAATGTTCATGGATGATGCCCATGTTTTCATTTATCCCTTTATAGCTGTTACTAATGGCTGTAATGGCCTGTAACGGTTTTTCTTCTTTATGGAATATCTCAGAAAGTACTAGGCTGATCTTTGTGAAAATTTGTAGGTATGTTCATTATGGGTCACGAATAATGAGCAATGTTTTAGTTTACCGTTATATCTGTTACTAATGGCTGTAACGGCCTGTAACGTTTTTCTTCTTTATGGAATATCTCAGAAAATACTTGGCCGATCTTTGTGAAAATTAGCAGGTATGTTCATTATGGGTCACGGATGATGCCTGATGTTTTAGTTTGCCACGTATAGCCGTTACTAACAGCTGTAATGGTTTTTCTTCTTTTTATAGAATATCTCAGAAAGTACTCGGCCAATCTTACTGAAAATGAGCAGGTATGTTCATTATGGTCACGAACAATGCCCGATGTTTCAGTTTACCGTTGTAGCCATTACTAATGGCTGTAACAGTTTTCTTCTTTATGGCCGAAAGTACTTGGCCGATCAGAAATGGTCACAGATGATGGCTGATGTTTACCAGAATAGCCATTACTAACGGTTACACCAGCCCAAGACGGTTTTTCCTCTTTATGGAATATATCACGTGTATTCAGGGTAAACTGGGAGTACATTTATATGCTTTGCATATTGTTTGTGTAAGTTTTGTTTTCCTGTTTGAAGTTGTTATAGATGTCCTTTTGATTTCATCTGTCCTGTCTGTCGTTTCAAAGATCTGTTATGTTTATTTACAGTGTCAGAGCTTACATGCGTGAATGATTGCACAGGGCTTAAGCTATGAGTGCTGTTTGTTTTGTTGGTAGTCTCTTCTACTCAATTCTTTTTTTTTTTTTTAATCCCAAGTATACAGAACAAAAGACACTGATTACATTTATTCTTTGACACATGAACCCTATATTATGTAATTTCATCATCATAACAGATTCCTTCCTGTGAAATCTTGGAATACATTTTTTTTCTATAAGTAGGATTGTTGTAAATTTAGGATTAAGTATGTTTAGTAAGATTAATTGAAATTAATGGAAAAGGACAGAAATAGGGCTGAGCATACTGCTATTGATAATGCTCACAAGAAGCAACTCCAGAACATTGAATTGTCAGCCTTGTCATTGTATGCTTTGATTCCAAGTGCAAGCATAATAATACATGTAAGAGTGCTTATGTCCTTTCTTTTTTTGTCTTCATGTTGTTGCCACCTGAATGTAAACAGAAGCAGTTGATTAACAAGTGAATGAATAAACTGATTTGAACAAATATGCAATAGACAATTGAATGATTAAATAAATGTTTCTACACATGCAGTATAAATAAACATCTTTGAAAAAAAAACAAGGAAAGAGACAAAAAATGTTGTATTAAATAAGAACTTTTTGAGACTGATTAGTTTGCATATGTGAAGGAGTAGGAGGTAGGAGGAAGGGGGAGGTGGCAGGTAAACATAGGAGAGAATGGGGGAGGGGAGGGGATGAGTGTGTGTGTTTATGTGTGGATGGGGTGGGGATGGGGGAGGGATGATTAAATCTGTCTCGGGGAGGTGTATGGATGTACATGAATAATCAGCTTTGATTTTTATGCCTCTTCACAGATTTATGTGTGTGTGTGAGGGAGGGGGTGGGGGTGGGGTGGGGATGAGTGGATGCCCATATGGGTACAAGTGTCTGTGTATGTGCATGTTTGGTGCAGAGGTGGATACATGATTGTGTGTTTGAGTGCACATGTAGATATGTGTGTGTGTGTGTTTGGATGCATATCATGCATGTGAATGTGTGTGTGTGTGTGTGTGTGTGTGTGTGTGTGTGTGTGTGTGTGTGTGTGTGTGTGTGTGTGTGTGTGACAGTGTGAGTGCATGCATGTGTGTCCAGATGTACATATAGATATAAGTGTGTTTATTTAGATACACATGCAGATACATATGTGTATGAGCTTTGGAGCTAACGTAGATAGAGATGAGATGTGTATGTGTGTGTTGGGGGCACATGTAGATACATGGTTGTGTCTTTGGGTGCACATGTATATGTGAAGGGCACTTGTAGGTGCGTGTGTATGTTTTTTTGTGTACGTGTTTGTGTGCATGTGCGTTTCTTGCACAGATAGATATGAGTGTTTGTGAGTTGAATGTACATCCAGATATGTGTGTGTGTGTGTGTGTGTGTGTGTGTGTGTGTGTGTGTGTGTGTGTATATATATGCTTATATGGACCTGTATACATATGTTTGCTCTGGGTGCACATGTGTATTCAAGTACATGTGTGTGTGTGTAATTTGGTGCACAAGCCCCAGAACAGGTACAGACTATTTGCTGCACACAGTATAATTGTCTGTTTCCTTTCTGCATCCAGTTTGTAGAGGTAATTGACTGGCTGCTTGTCCTTCGTTTTCATTGTCTTGAATGTTATTTTGCTTGCCTGAAGAAGACCAAATAGGTTAAAATGCTCTGTGTTTGAGTTACTTGTTTATTCCTATGTTTGGTGGCACAGTGATTCTGTCTTTGCTCTTGCATCGTATTACATCTGATGAATAATTCCCATTCCTTCTGTTTTCCCAGATAAGACACGAATCAGCGCCAGCGTCCAAATCCATGGACACCGATGCAGAGATGATAGACAGAGAGCGCTTGGATAGTGGAGATTACCCTGAAACTGTTGCGGCTGATGAGCTACGACCTCGCACCCAGCCCCTGGAAGCGAAATCGGTACCCCCAGCACTGAACAAATTGATGGAGCAGATTGCCGGCCAGATGGATGTCCTTACTAAGGTACAGACATGTCAAACTTAATTGACTGTTCCATCTTGTTGTTCCATTTCTGATAGGTCTCATGTGCTGTTTGTTGAGCTGTAGTATTTGTACATGCATGCTGATTTTCTTGTCATGTCTTTTGATTTTTCCAACCCATCCTTCATGGCATTTTGGTAGCTTACACCACTCACCCTGTCTAACCTCTCTCATCTGCCCCTCCCATCCCCTCCCCTCAGCACACTCACCCACACTCAGCACACCCCATACTTGACAGAGCCTGATTGGGTACATCAGGTTGCAGTTTGAGTACCAGCAGTCCTGAAGGAGCTGAGAATGTTAGGTTGCCCTGAGGCCACACACCAGAGATGACTTTGCACTGCTGTGAAGTTCAGTGTTCTGCAGTGCCTGTTTCCGAGTCACTGCATGCCACCATGTGCTGTCGTAATCACTTGGTCACAGGGTCCACACTGAGTCTGAGTCCCTGTAGGGGTGGAGACTCCTCTCACTATGTCCTTCAATAGTCTACAAGCATCGACGAGTTCTACATGAATTTACCTGCATAAACTGGAGGGGAATTGAAACAAAGTTACCTCAAGAGAAGGATAGAAATGATGCTGAATAGGTATTTTCTGCTTTGGCCGTGTTCATTAAAGACGATTACACTGGTTCTGTGAAATTCCATGGGGTCATATAGTCATATGTACACTTGATTTCACTGCATATCTGGGTGGAAACTGACATCAAGACTTGCAGATTTGCAGCATAAATCAGGAGGAAATCTCAGTATGCTATCAAATGTGTGTACCTGTGAAGTTAAGAGACCTGACTTTGTGTTCCCATTCTTTCCCTTTTGTCAATAGCACGCAGAGTGATACCAGTCTTTCCATCGGAGCTCATAGTACGCTGTGTGGGCCCGGTCTACTCACTGGATTCTGTAGTACACACTGTGGTCAGTTTTCTCATTGGAGTCAATAGTACGCTGTTCTGAGTGGTCCCAGTCTTTCTATTGGTGGCCATAATACACTGTGGTCCCAGTCTTCCTATTGGTGGCCATAATACACTGTGGTCCCAGTCTTCCTATTGGTGGCCATAATACACTGTGGTCCCAGTCTTCCTATTGGTGGCCATAATACACTGTGGTCCCCGTCTTCCTATTGGTGGCCATAATACACTGTGGTCCCAGTCTTTCTATTGGTGGCCATAATACACTGTGGTCCCAGTCTTTCTATTGGTGGCCATAATACACTGTGGTCCCAGTCTTCCTATTGGAGGACATAGCACACTGTGGTCCCAGTCTTCCTATTGGGAGGCTGTAGCCCACTGTGATACCAGTCTTCCTATTGGAGGCCATAGCACACTGTGATACCAGTCTTCCTATCAGAGCCCATAGCACACTGTGATACCAGTCTCCTATTGGAGGCCATAATACAATGTGATACCAGTCTTCCTATTGGAGGCCATAATACAATGTGATACCAGTCTTCCTATTGGAGGCCATAGCACACTGTGGTTCCAGTGTTCCTATTGGAGGCCATAGCACACTGTGGTTCCAGTGTTCCTATTGGAGGCCATAGCACACTGTGGTTCCAGTCTTCCTATTGGAGGCCATAGCACACTGTGATACCAGTGTTCCTATCAGAGGCCATAGCACACTGTGATACCAGTCTTCCTATTGGAGGCCATAGCACACTGTGATACCAGTCTTCCTATTGGAGGCCATAATACACAATGTGATACCAGTCTTCCTATTGGAGGCATAGCACACTGTGGTTCCAGTGTTCCTATTGGAGGCCATAGCACACTGTGGTTCCAGTGTTCCTATCGGAGCCCATAGCACACTGTGGTTCCAGTGTTCCTATTGGAGGCCATAGCACACTGTGGTTCCAGTGTTCCTATTGGAGGCCATAGCACACTGTGGTTCCAGTGTTCCTATCGGAGCCCATAGCACACTGTGGTTCCAGTGTTCCTATTGGAGGCCATAGCACACTGTGGTTCCAGTGTTCCTATCGGAGCCCATAGCACACTGTGGTTCCAGTGTTCCTATTGGAGGCCATAGCACACTGTGGTTCCAGTGTTCCTATCGGAGGCCATAGCACACTGTGGTTCCAGTGTTCCTATTGGAGGCCATAGCACACTGTGGTTCCAGTGTTCCTATTGGAGGCCATAGCACACTGTGGTTCCAGTGTTCCTATCGGAGGCCATAGCACACTGTGGTTCCAGTGTTCCTATCGGAGGCCATAGCACACTGTGGTTCCAGTGTTCCTATTGGAGGCCATAGCACATTGCCTGGTTCCACTTGTCTTCCCACTGGACGTCTGTGCACATTTGGTAATCCCAGTGTTTCAGTCAGTGTGCATAGCATTCTCTGAGTGAAAGACTGCCAGGGGACAACATCACAGCTGATCGCTCAAGGGTAATCTGATGAGGTTTGAACCCATGAACCCTGCGCAGCTAACCAACCTAACAGCAGCAGTTCTGTCATCTACTCGGTCTGCAGTGTTAACCTATGTACCACAACAACAGCTCAGTTTCATTGCACAGCTAAGAAATAAACCTTTCACCACCACTGATGTGTGTGCTTTGTAACAGCTGTAAACTGTACCACTTTCACGTTGGCATATAGCAAACCGATCAGTTCACCAAGCTTCACAAATTTCATGAATTCTCCTCTCTTTTGACCACAAGGCTATCTAGCTTTATGAATTCTCTGTCTTTGGACTCTTAAGACTATCTAGCTTCATAACATCTCTCTCTTTATAACAAAAGACTATCTATAGACTCTTAAGACTATCTAGCTTCATAACATCTCTCCCTTTATAACAAAAGACTATCTAACTTCTTGAACTCTCTTTGGACTGTGAGACTCCCTAGCTTCATGAGTTCTCTGTCTTTGGGCTGTTACTCTGTCTAGCTTCTTCAGTTCTCTCTCTTTTGGACTGTTACACACTGTCTAGCTTCTTCAATTCTCTCTCTTTGGACTGTTACACTATCTAAAACTATCTAGCTTCTGAATTCTCTCTTTGTACTGTGAGACTCCCTAGTTCCATGAATTCTCTCTTTGGACTGTAAGATTATCTAGCTTAGCGAGTCACATTTTAAAATCTGTCCTTCAAATCCATGAACAGTTGTGTGCTTTGATCAAGGATCAACAGTGCAGAGAGTAACATTACCGACGCATAACCTGATGGTTCTGATTGTACAGAGCTTACACTGCTATCGCTGCACAGACATTTGCGCAAGACAGTTGATTTGAGACTTTTAGACCCCCCCCCCCCCCCCCCACCCCCTTTTTTTTTTTTTATAAACTGCTCTAGAAGATGATGCTTCTTTATTACACGTTGATTTAGGAGTAGTCTTTCACATTGTCTCACTGTCTTTGTTTTTTGACACTGGAATAAATTTTTGTATTTTGTTTAATGGTTTGCAGTCAAAATCTGAATCAGCCTCGACATCACAAGCTTGTAAACTGGTGCAGTCTCAAATTATCAGTCTCAGTCTTTAACTGCCACAAGTTTGGTGGGCTCGGCAGCATTTATAACCAGTCACTGAGTATTATTCTGTTCGAAGCTAGATAGGTACTGGTGGTTTGTTTTTAAATTATTTAACTAGATTGCGCTCTGCCCATGTACTAATCATGTAATGTGAAGTAGCAAAATGGAATGTACACACAGACTCCTCAATTTGTTAATTCCTCATTAGTTCATGCTGATGCGTTTTTCTAGAAAGTGACACAAACCTTCACAAAGTTATGTATTTGCCAGCTTCTTGGTTGCGTAGTAGAGCGGTGTGTTGCCAGTCACAAGACGGTGAGAAGAAGCACAACTTTTGATTGTTCCAGCTGGAGATCAAAGGGAGAAAACAGTTTTAGGGATCTGTTTTACTACTTTTCACCATCTACAGCCCCATTCTGTGGTCTGGTTGATGAAGTGTTAGTGTGGAAGTGCAGTTTGTGCTCTGCTGACTTCAGTTTCTCGACTGCTGCTCACTTATAAGCTTATATGATTATAAAAATGCATAAGCAGACACACAGACATGCAAATTGAGACACGCCAACTCACAAACACACTCACAAACACACAGAGCAGATAGGATCTAGAATTGATTTATAGCATATGGTTGACTGGAACTCACATGTTGCTTATTTTGTCAGTGACTTGTCACATCCATGTCTGTTGTCTTTTGTTAAGAATATTTTGTGGTTTATGTCCCTCTTTTTTTTTTTTTTTTGCAAGCTAAATCAATTTTCAGAGCTTTGCAAATGCACTGTGATTGCACTGATTGTGCTGTATAAATGTTCATTTTTATCATCATCAACTATTTTTTTTTTTTGAAAGATCACATTGTTTTGAATTTATTATTAGTCAGAGCAAGACTCCGTTACATCTTTTAAAAATCTTTGTTTCAGACGGTTTCCTTATTGGAGCACAGACTGACTATGACAGAAAACAAACTTCGAGAATGCTTGGAAAACCAGCAAGAGATACGCCTGCACATTAAACCCACGGAATGATCTGGCTTCCTTATGATTCATTTTCTTGTTGTTTTTACAAAAAAAGTTCACTGTTAAGTGCCAATGGCAGAACTATTAGCTGGCAAAAGTTGTCATGCACTGTGTCAGTGTATGAATACAATCTCTGCAATTCTTTCACATATGAATGCATCTAGCACACACTTGAAGACACATGCACATGTGCACACATCTGTACACGCACATATGAATGAAGATGTATAAAGGCATATATACGCACACGCTCCCCAACTACGACATATTTGATGGTTGTGCTTTGCGTTTGCACACTTGCATATGCACACACACACACACACACACACACACACACACACACACACACACACACACACTTGCACACATGCTCATGCACACACATGCACAATTACACATGCACACGTATGCACAATCACACACACACATTCACACACACACACATGCACACGCACGCACACACACACACACACACACACACACACACACACACAGTGAATGCTCACACATACATGAACTCTCAGAGATGTGATAAGTGATGAGCATAAGCACACATACACATACTGAATATGCTGCAAAGATACACACACACACACACACACACACACACACACACACATACATGTAAAAAGAGGCATAAGGTGCACAGGCACTTGAATTATTAATTGACAAATTCAAACGGTTATCTTTTTTTTCAGATAAGCTGGAAAGATTAAATCATTTTCTTTGCAAGGAATTGCAACTCCACCTCTTGCTCTGATTTATTTTTATTGCAGAAAACGGTGGCATTCATATCTGTTGGGATGTACGTTTTGTTTTCATTATCTGTGTGAAAACCAATACCAGTATAATTTATGTTTGTGAATGTCACTCTTCAGCAGAATGCAGAGACTTAACTTTCATGATGCATTTTGTTGGCAGCAAGTACTTTGTTCATTCCGTCCACTTTGTCATCTGAAAAGAAGTGTAATAAAACAAAAACAAAAGAGTAGTACAATATTTTGCAACTAGCGTAGATGTGTGTGGAATGTATTGAAAATGAGTGTCAGTGTTGTGAAGCAGCTCCCAGCTCCGAATTGTTTCAAATGTGCTGTGGAGTATAGATGTACAAGGTTATATTCTTTTGAAATCTCTGTTGGCAGCCCTAACTTTAAGTATATGTGTGTTGTTCTTTGTGCCTCTAATTGATCTGTCTTATTTTTATCCAAGATAATCAGGAAATTCGAGAAAATGTCTGTGGAGTTACGTTATTGATGTCATTTGTCAACAAGGACAAATTTCTATGCAAAAGAAATTAGACATGTGTAAGTGATGCATTTATTTGCTTGCTGCCATTTGGTTCTGAAGAAAGAACCAAGAATGCTGTTTGGGTACTCCTGGTTCAGGGTACTCTGGAACATTCCATCTTAAGAATAAGTATGTCAGGTACTGACTGGCATTTAACTCTAAAGCATAAGGCCTTTGTTGAAAATGTGCTAATGTTTGTAAGCATATGCACAGAGGCTTTGTATCCATGTCACAGCATTTGTATAAAGGTGCATTTGTCCAGTTTTTAAAGGAGGGGGTCTTTATAAAGAGATGAATGTATTCTGTATATGAATGTACTTTATACAGACCAAAAAAACCCCAGAGATTTTAAATGGCAGGAGTGTTTTTTTCTGAAGTGAATGTAGTATAAACAAAATTTGTCCCAGAAACAAGTTCTGATAGGGAAGGACTCTTTGTTTGGCGGTATAGGCAAAGACAAACATGTTTTAGTGGAAGAATGTCCTTACAGCAAAGTTTTCAGTGTACAATCTTTATCCCTATTCCAGTTTTTTGTTTGTTTTCTTTATATATGAGGGACAAAGGAGTGGGGGTAGAAGAATATTTGGGTGTTGTTTCTTTTTTGTGGCTGGCCTGCTGGCATGTAAATACCCAGACCTTTAACAATCTGTGATGCCAATTTTGTTTTGAAATCCATATTGACAAGTGTATGCACATAGAAATGACATTCATTTTTATTTGATCATTTCATGTTTCTTTTTTTTTTTTGTGTGTGTTTTTTTTTTTTTTTTGGTTTTGTTTATCTCTGAGGTCCTTTGTTGTATACACTTCAGATCAGCATCACAGGGGATAGATAATAATTGGAGTGTCACATTACATTTGATTGTATAGTTAAACTGGTCTCTACAAGAAGAAAATCGGGAACAGGTGTATATACATATATATATTATATTTGTTTTGATATGTTCACATTCATATTGTAATTAGCATTTTTATAATAAAGCAATTGAGATCAGAGTGTATCATCTTTCCTTTCCTTTTTTTCCCCATGCTTTTAGTGAACTGAATGTAGGCAATTGTTGACTTGATGCATACTTATCGCTCACTGCTCAAATTTTGAGGGTACAACGTCTCCTGCATTTTATGCCCAAAGGCAAGTAAGTGTCTAACTTTTTTTTTTCTCTGTTTCATCATCCATGTCCTCTTAATGGCATTACTCACTATCCCAGATCTGCCACACTGGGCGCCAGCACCAGCAGTCTATAGGGAGCCGTCAACATCGGATTGTCCTGGGGCAACCAACCGGGACACCACCATCTAAGTCCTGCAATAATGTCTTCACCGTGGAGCCAGCATGAGTGAACGTTCCCCTCCAGAGGTTGCGACCATGTCTATCCACAGACACTCCCATGGGCTTGCCAACAATGCTGAAGACTTTTTACACAAACCCACCGCGGGGTGAAGGGCATGGAGAAGAAATTGGAACTGAGGTCTTTTTTTGTGGTGGTTAGTGATTATGATAATGATCATGCTGTGGATTCCATTTGGGTCTGAGGCTACTGGACAGGGCTGTACCCGGCGCTGTATTATCAACACACTTGAGAGGCGCATCTATGTAAGTGGATGAAACGTGACTATGGGGTTTTATCCTCCCATTGTGAATCCACAGCATAATCAACTTTGCATATGACCTGCCTGGAGCCAAAATGTCCCATAGATGCGTGCCTTTGACAGGATTGGAACCCATGACCTCCAGCCTACAACGCTGACCACTATACCATGGTAGCTGCTTAACCTTAAGTTTGTCAGGTTCAGCTGGACCATGAGGCCCACATTAGACAATTTGTTATGCACAATATTGTGACATGGGAATTACCTTCAGCCATGGGCACCCCATAGTAAAATGTTTAGAAGGATTTAAACTGTCTGAAGATGGTGTATAGGTACCTGCACAGTGAGGTAAGCAAAAAAAAAAGAAAGAAAAAATAGCCATGGGCACGATCTTGACGCCTTACGACATGCTTGTTGATGTGTTATTTACCTGTGATGTGGATATACGGGACGACCCACTAGACTGAAAAACACCAACTGACAGAAAGTGATGCTCATCAATTTTTTTTTATTGCCAAAAAACAAACCCATGATCAAAATGTAAAGTTCCAGACACCAAGCTGTTGAAGTTGCAGAATGCAGAATATGCTCGGTCATACACACAAAACTCCATTCCCTTTGTTGGGTAGATGGGATTAATTCTTGCTTGTCTATGCAGGGAGTGTCCACAGGAGTATCACAGCCAGTGTATGCAGAAAAAAAAAAAAAATCACTGAGAGTGGTAATCAGGTTACTCCTCTGAAGAGAAAAAGACAGAAAATCAAACTCTGAACAGAAAAAGCCTTTTTCTTTTTTCTTAATTCTTCCCATGCAATTTTCCATTTTCATGTGTAGAACTTACTGCTAAATCATACACAGAGTAAAAAGTAAGTTACGAAACCACATGAATTTATGGATATGAAGGATGTAATTCTTTGTTTCATTGGGGAGGGGTAGGCGGTGAATGAGATAATGGAAATCGTTGGTCAAGAACTTTGATGGAACTCTTGTTTGATGTATGCTGAACTGCCTACCACAGTAGTTTCTCCAGGCATAAAACATGGGATTAAGAATATTGAATTTGTGAGAGAGTTAGTCTGTTCTTTCTTAACACCTAGTGATTTTTAATTCTCTTCGAAGGCCGTAAGGGCACTTGATACAAAGATGTAATTGAAACAGAAATGCAAGACATTTGATTAGAGGGCAGGTGCAATTTGCAGCAGTAATGAACAAAAATCCTTTACATTCCAGTCATATAACTACATGTATCAGTAACCATAATTTTATAATAAAATTACATACTGACAATGAACAGTACTAAACAATGCAGTGTACCCAAATATGAAATGATCTTTTCAGTCAGTTGTGAGATAACTGTACCACAGCTTCAATTCTTGGCATTTCTCTTAGTCAGTAGTTCCCGTATTTAAAAATTATTCCCACAATCATTGATGAAAAAAAAAATGCAGAATTTTTTAATTTACTGGGAAAAAAAAAAAACAGAGCTTGGGAGTAATTTCTGTAACTGGATCATAAAGACTTGCCAAATAGAGTCAAAATGAGGTTCTCTGAATGCCATCAACTGAATGCTGGGAAAGACCAATTTCTTTTGTGAGTCTTCCACTGCTGATTTCAAGTGGTGAGAAAAACCAAACCTCCCTAACAACATCATAAAATAGAAATTGCCCTCATTATTATTATCATTATCATTATTATTATAAAACTTCAATGAGGAAAAGAATGGAAAATGGCATGAAGGACCTTTAAAAATTGGATGAAAATTCTTACAAATACTGAGCCCAGAGAATTTGGTGAAAACTGCGTCAAAATCCATGCAAAATATCAAGTTTGGAAACAACCGTAAAATTTCATCCTTATAAATGTTGAGCCTGATGTGAGAACAATGTGGTGAGGAGATAGGCTGTGTTAAACATTGCTCAGTAAAATGTCGCTTTGAACAGTTGCTAAACAAAAAATAAAGTGTAGTAGAAAATACTGGTGATTGCACACCTACAATCTACACTACTCCTTCAACTATCAGTCAGTATATGGTATATAATGATGATGATTCGAGGGATTGGCCTCACAAACAACTTTACAATGTTTGGTGGAGATCTGTCCAGTTCAAGAGTTGTCAGCTGTACCTCTGAGAGCTTCTACACACAGGATGCAAAAAAAAGATTTTGTTGAAGGCAGTTTTGTCACATTCATCTCGTGAAAACTTAGGTATCAGAGGAGCGCCACCAATATGGGTGGTCAACCAACTATACATTTGTTTCCTTGAGTCGTCTGCGCAGTCCACTACTGTAGAATGGGTAAACTCATAATAGGACACAATCAACTTGACCTGTAAGAGTCGCTTTACTCTGCTAGGCCTGCTTCTTGGTTGGCATGAGCAGAAACAAAATTGCTGGCTGCTTTTGCAAGATCTGATGCAACTATGCAGCTTTATGTTGCATGATTTCAGCTGTGTCAGCTAACAAGTACTCTGCTGTTTCTCTCCAAGACTAACAGGACTGACAGCAATACCTTGTTCCACAGTACTATGTCTGTGTGCAGGACAAAAATAAAGCAAGGGAAGTCAATTCAGATAAAGGAAAAAGTAACATGGCTGATGGTAAAGGAAACAATAATACAGGTGCAGATAAAGGAAATGAATGACATAAGGAAAATAATGACATGATTATTGATAAAGGAAATAATGAGATTGTTGTGTATACAAGAAACAGTTACATGGTTGCAAAAAAAGGAAGTATCTGAAAGATAAAGAAAATAACTTTTAAAAAAGATAATGACATGATTGTAAATAGAGGAAAATGTGTTTTCGGTGGTTCAAAGAAATGGTTAAAATGAGCTGACATGATTATGAATAAAGGAAAATTTTTTTTAATAGTACAAAAAATAGAAATAGTCATAGTGATAATAATGACATGGTTATAAACAAACAAACAGAAAAATATATTGCTGCAGATAGGAAACAATGATATGGCTGTAGGTAAAGGGAAATACTAGTGGTCTTTAAAGGAAATACTAGTGGTCTTAAAGGAAATACTAGTGGTCTGTAAGCAAAACGGTGATAAAAAGAGAGTGGTTGCAATAAAAACTTGGGGGGGGGGGGGGGGGGGGGGGGGGGGGGGGGGTTACCACCAAGGACACAGACAAATAAAGTACAGGACAAAAACACAATGCATTTTGACCTCTTGGATCTTCTTCAGGCAAAGACAAATAACATTTAAGACAGTGAAAACGAAGAACAAGAAACCACATATGGTTGTAATAGTTGTGAATGAAAAAAAGTGACATAGCTGTTGGAGATAATGGAGAAATTAATTAAATGAAAACAGTTAAGATGAATGATTACATCATTACAGGTGTTGAAAGTAATGAAATTCTGGACAGGGAAAAAAGAGGAAATAATGACAATAAAGCCACAGGGAAAATGAACAGAAACAACACAACAGATAAATGACCATACTGCACCAAGGGAAATAACAACAATGGAACTTGCTAATATCCATAGATAAAGAATGAATAGAACTAACTTGGATTAGCAAAATAGCATGCCCTATGACGCAAATGGTGTCAGGTAAAAAAAAAAAAAAAAAAAAAAAAAACGATGACAGTGTTCGTAAATGATATTGACTAAAACTAATGTTCATACAATATTCAAGTACCCAGAAAATTTCAGTCACTGATGCAGATAGATTTCAGTAAATATATACATCTCTAGATCGTGAGTTTTATCTGTCCTGGCTTCCCTCTTCCCTCTGTGTGTGTGTGTGTGTGTGTGTATGTGTGTGTGTGTACATTCTGTTTCTTTATGTATTTTTGCCTGCAAATATGTATTGCCTTCCTTTTGACACAGGCTTATTACAGTTATCCCTTGAGTGTAGTCAGTTGGCAGTAGGAGGACATCTGGGAGTCATGACCTGGATGTGGCCCGGCCCCCTTAGAGTGTAAGGAATTCAGGGCTGAAACACTTGTCTGAGGGAGAATTTTCTTCTCTGAAGAACTTCTGCTGTCAAGTTCTCCATGGAGTTTCCCCTACAGTTGCCTCTGCAGTGTGGTCACTCTTGTATGCATCAGGTTATACTGCACTTCACAAGAAATTATACGCTTTTCAAAAAAATTCTATAGGTGATACAAAAACTTTGCAATGGAATGTATCAGTGAAACAGTTACATTAACAGCAAGGAAACTGGTGACCGTATATGCAAACTTAAAAATCTATATATGTAATTTCAAGTGCTGTTACATAAATTAAACAGAGAATTCACTGAGATATGTAAATGTAGGAAAGAAGTTTGACCAAAATTACATGTTCTGTACAAAAAAAACTGCGGGTTAACTTATACAAACTTCACAAAAGAAATCTGAGCGTGATTTATCTTCTGTACACTTTGCAATGCTATGTCTGAGAGAAGCTTACGAACTTTACACACAAAAATCTCTGAATGATATGTAAACTGTGCAAGGAAATGTACTATCGTATGTGCTATGCAAAGGAATCTGTGTGTAATGTTACACAAAGAACAAAGAATCATACATAACATACAAGTACACTTGGGAACATCTTCTCTGCCATATCACCAGTTTTTTTTTTTTCCAAGACACTCAGTGTATCCCAACAGCAACACATGCACTGTCAGTTGTGATCAGCAAGGAGTTTAGTACCTTCCTCCCTTTGTTTAACCTCAGTGACATCACAGTGCATGATCTTCTCTCATAAGTGGCTTCTTAGCACCCAGACATAGGTATTATTTTCTTGAAACACACACGTTGCACTGTGGAAAGATAGTAGTAGATTAACAATAGTCGCCAACATAATGTGGAGAAGAACTGAATGTTTGTTGGGTGTTGGTCCCAACTTATACAAACATTTTTTTTTTGTACTCTGATTTTGTTCCAGCATCGTCTGCAGGTCCCCAGGTTTCGTCTGGTTTCAGTGTTTGCCTCAATCGCTGCAAAATGAAAAAAAAAAGAAAGAAAAATATTGGCAGCGGTATGCAAGTTTGTGATTATTTGTTCGTTATTTTGTCTGGTCTGGCGTTCATTCATTCGTAGCTTCATCATTGGCTGTTTTAATTCAAGGTACACTGGAAATATTTTTTTTTTATATTTGTTCAAGACATAGAAAATTTAAAAGAGAAAAGGGGAAAATCTGACATTTCATTTTAATTCACACTTTCTCCTCCCTTCTCATCTCCCCTTCTCTCCCCCTGCCCCTCTCCACCCCCATCCCTGTCCACATCCCCCCCCCCCCTTCTTCCTCTCTTTCACACAAATACCACACACACACACACACACACACACACACACACTATTATCAATGTATTAGTGGGAGTGATTAAGTATAGATACTGATTTCAATCTATCTTAAAATGTCATGGAAAACTGACATCTCTTCTCAGGAGTCGGTGCCATGGACATGGGCATACCTCATCATTTTCATCCGCTGTTCTCGTTCTTGTGTGGATTTCCTTATCATGTTTTTACGGTTGAGTTAGTTAATGGAGATTCAATGTCCACATCCTTCTCGGGCGATGTGGCAGATGGGAATAATCATTCCAGAAGAGTGGGGTGATGGGTTCACATAGAACACTATGCTGACACGACTAGAATGATTCATTTGGATGGGCAGCAGAAAGGAGTTTTCTGGTCTGGTGCTGGCGGAGATGTGAACTAGCAAACCCAGAACGTGTACTGTGTGGTCTACCAGTGAGCTGACCAGCCATATCCTTGTATCTCACCACTCTGCAGATCAGTCATGTCATATCACACACAATAGGCCTGAAAGCAACAGGACGTTAAACTCGCATTTCATAATATGATTTTCCCTCAGTCCCACCATTACTGGATTTTCCTGTATACATGAAAAGCGTGCTTCCCTCTTTGCTATAACCGCATACACACACAAGACACAGCACATTTAATCATGAAAAATGTATGTTGAGATTCCACACACGATCAACAAAACGGACACAGGAAAATGATGAGAAAGAGGGGAAAGAAAGACATATTAAAGCTTACACATTCACCTAAATCAATTGGCCCCACTATCCATCGATCAACTAACTTTGCAACTACAATTCCAGAACTGCAAAGCTGCTCGGTAGAGACACCACCTTTTTCTTTTATCATTGATAACTCCTGTGTCATTGCCTGATGTCAACGGTGTTGGCGCCTCTGTGTACAGTCTCATGGGACAAAACCATCGTTTCATTTTTGTATTGCGCTGCAAATGAGCACTGCTAACACTTAGCTTTTCATTGGGCAACAGACAACTGTAGACTTTTGACCAAATCTGTGGCAAGATATTGCTGGCTGAAGTTTGCTTTGGATCCGCCGTGTACACGACAGATGGGGGTTGATTCTGCACAAAACAGGCCAGAAGTGGTGTGTTGATCTTATGGGCCGTGCCACTTAGTTCGTCCACCTTTTCAGGACTTGTGGAGTTCTGCACTGTCTCACCCAAAAGCAGGCTGTTCCACGCTGAATAGTTTCTAGTTGCGTTCATATCATTCTGTGTGGGAGGATCCTAATCTGTACTGGCCACATACTCAGAGTTGGCCGCACTATTCTTCGTAATTTGTAGACTGTCTTGTGATTTCATCTTGAGCCGAACTTCAGGCGCTGTTTCGGCAAGCCTTGGGTTTTGTTGGGTCCAGCTTAGGATGAAAGATCTTGAGCGTGACCCAAGATACTTAGCACTGGTGTTAGTCTTAAGGGAAGGCTCATCAGTGTGTACGTTTTGCACGTGACGCAAGGATGCACTATCTTTAAGTACTTCTTCCAGGAACCTTTTTGTCTCCCATTGCCTGACCAAATTCACTGCTAAATAGAGACAGCTCCTTATTTAAAGCCAGCTTTGCCTTTTCATTTCATTATTTTTGTTTTATCTGAAAGAGATATCTGAAGATCGTTAAGGAGGTATCATTGCACACACCTGCAGTAGGCCTCCGGAGGACCGATGCAGCTGATAAAGGGCGACAACTGGAATGGGTATCAGAGACACCACCCCAATACCCCAGCCAAACGCCACGCCCCAGTTGGTGTAGTGGTAGTCACGATACGTTGGTGGCGCGCGTAGTCAGTCAGCGTGGTCACCAGTAGACCCTGAAGGCACAGGGGGAGGGGACAGAATGATGGCAGTGAAGCACACACTGTGCGGGTGATGATCGGATTCTGTCCGCCCCCTTTCCGGCCTTGCCCCGTCTGTTTGTCTGTCTGTCTGTCTGTCTTTCCCCAACACTCCAGCAATATATTGAATAGTTTATCAGTTGAACAAAAAGACAAACGTACTATTGCAGTTCAGTCTACCCCCAGTCATGCAGAATACTGTTTTCATGCAATTTCTTTTCCTGTCCATTTTATCCCAGTAATGCAGGACAGTGCCATCATACACCTCTTAATCTGTCCAGATTACCTCTAGTTATGCAGGATACTGTTTTCATGAGGTTTCTATTCCTGTCCGTTTTACCCCAGTAATGCAGAATACTGTTGTCATACAATTTCTTTTACCCAGTCATGCCGAAATACTGTTTCCATACGATTTCTTTTACTCCAGTCATGCCGAAATATTCTTTTCACACAATTTCTTTTATCCCAGTAATGCAGAATACTGTTTTCACACAATGTCTTTACCCCAGTAATGCGGAATACTGTTTTCATACAATTTCTCTTACCCCAGTAATACAGGATCCTGTTTTAATGCAATTATTTTGCTGTCCATTTTACCCCAATAATGCAGAATAATGTTTTCATACAATTTCTTTTGCTGTCCAGCTTATCCTCAGTAATACAGGATCCTGCTTTCATGCGATTCATTCGGCCGCGCAACTTACCGCCAGTAATAAAGGTGTGATGAAACACCACAAGATCTTGACGATCATTGGCGGCCTGTGTCCAATCATCATCATGATGTCTTTCTCAACCGCGCGCCGACCCTGTACAGAAACTGACCCCCATGAGTCTTTAACGTCTGCAGCAAGAAGGATGATGATGACTACGTTGACGACGATAACGATGATGATAATGACTACGACGACAACGACAATGATGAAAATAATGTCTCCGACATCGACAATAACACCAAGTTTAATGTGGAAAAAAAAAAAAAGCAGACTGACATGACCCTAGCAAGTAAAACAATCAATGCACAGACTGATGTAAATGCACATAACCATTCACACACTCATGCACATTAAACACGAGAAATGTCCTGTAACAGATCCATCTGCTGACAGACTGGAAAACTCGAAAACTAAGAAATTCTTCTTTCCATCAGTAAATTATTCTCTCTTTGAGAAGAAAACGGGAATAGTAACCAAACAACACCCCCTCATCTACTAGTAAACATGTATGCTTACGACCGCATCTATGCACACACACGCATGCACGAGAGACAGCACGCGTGTCTTAGTGGTGACTCAAACTAAGACACATGCCCAAAAGAAGAGAATAAGGAATACTAATCTGAAACCTCAGAAGCTGAAACCAGAAATGTTAGTCAGCATTCAAATGTAGATCAAGTACTTAACATATAAGTTC